>PVJH01020691.1:0-34056 GCA_004026705.1 Nesogale talazaci | reverse complement strand
CCCGGGACAAGGGGGAGGGCAGGGCTGGGGAGGGGAGGGGGCGGGGAGGAAGGGGAGGGGGGCTCCGGGCGCCGGCTGGGGACAGAGGAAAAGGCACCGAACCCTGGTCTCGGGCTTTCTCCCCCCAGCCCGCTCCGGACACTGCGCTCCTACCCGGAGGAGCAGGAGGAGGAGGAGGATGAACAAAATGGCCGCCGCCACCAGCCCGGCAGGAAACGGGGTAGAGCGCAGGCGCGGCCCGCCAGGTCACCGCTCAGGCCGGCCGCGCTGGCCCGCAACGAGGATAGCTGAGGGGCGAGGAGAGGGGGCCGACGGGGAGACCCTGCCGGCTGACGACGGCTCACGTCGTCGACTGGGCCGACTGGCCCCCCGGAGCCTAGCCAGCTCAAGAAGAGACCCAGTAAAAAGAGAAATCCCGGGAACTGAACTCTCTGGGAATTGTGGTCCTGGCAATGAGCGAGGGAAGCACTTCTCCAGAGGGCTTCTGGGAACTGTAGTGAGGAGGGGACCGCCGGCGCCCGCGCCGAGCTAGGACGCGAAGCGGAGACTTCTGGGTATTGTAGTCGTACGTGGAGCCGTGCGGCGACCAGGAAGTCGGCGTGCTGGCAGAAGACGGGGAGAATAAAGGCGACGGCGAATCCGTGTGCGAGGCGCCATCCGGGGAGTAAACTACGAGTCCCAGAGTGCCTCGCGCGGAGGGCCGTCCTAGGCTGGCTCCGGGCATTTCAAGGCGCTTCCGTTGGTTCAACCTGAGCTGCTGCTCCGCCTCCATCAACCCCGAGAGCGGTTTCTTCAACTGCTGCTGAAGCAGCGCTCTGCCTCCGCGTGGTGTGCGAGCCGGGCAGCTTTGCCCAGTCCTCTTCTCTTAATCAAAACGCCCGCCCCACGGCTGTCAACGGTCGCCTCGCGCTACGTGTTGAAGAGAGGCTAGCCTGGCTGGGACTCCCCAGGGAGTTGGGCCGGGGGCCGGGACCCCTCGGGCTTCCCACAGGCCCACTGGGTCCTGCGGCTAATAGATATTCCCGCTAATAGGTATTAGTAGATTGCTCCGATTTTCCAAGGTCAACTCCTACATCAGTCCTACCTGGAAGTGACTTTTGGACCCAGTGTATGCCTTCTTAAATAAGGTCCCTAACTTAAATCTTGGAAATCCTTTGCCGACTCAGCGCTCCAGAAGCTTCTCCAGCGTGTCACTGTTCCAAGGCATTGGATGCTGCAAAAGCTCGTGTTTGCTCGTCGTCCACCCCCGGGTCCCCACAAACAGAGGATGCTTCCCGCTGATCATTTTTCTTAAGAAACTGGCTTAGATGTCTGCTCCCTGGAGATGAAGTGAACGAAATTTGCACGCAGCGGTTCATTAAGACGGATGAAAAGGTCTAAGCTGATAAAACGTACCCTGCTGGTTTAATGAATGTCGTCAGCATTGACAAGACCCAGAGAATTCCCCACAGATCCATGGTTCTAAGGGTGGCTTTGCAGTTCGTCGCATTGCATCCGAGGACGTGAAGGACACGCTGTGCAAAGTGAGATCTGTGTGGGCACAGAAGGAAACCCTCCCCTGGTGACTCATGAGCCTCGCACCATCTGCTATCCTGATCCCCTCATCAGATGACACCACTAGACTGATCTGGAGACTGGAAAGATCAAGAACTTCAAGTTCAACACTCATAACGGGGGTGTGTGTGTGTGCGTGTGAGAGAGACAGAGAGATGACTGGAAGTGCTAACCTGGGAAGAATTGGTGGGATCACTAAGAGACCGGCATCCTGGCGCCTTGGCTGTGGTTCGTGTTAAAGATGCCAGTGACAATAACTTTGCCACACGGCTTTCCAACATTTTCCTTATTGGAAAAGGCAACAAGCCTGGGAAAAGGTATCCGCCTCACCATTGCTGAAGGAGGAGACGAGAGACTGGCTGCCAGAGTAGCTGGGGAAACGATCTTCAGGTGGTGTGAATGTGAAGACCATTAAGATAATAAATACAGCTTTTTTTTTTTTAAAGAAAGAAAAAAAGTTATGCTGAGATTTAAGATGGTGTGTACAGCTTGAGGACAGGGATTAAAGTCTTGCCCGAAGATAAGAAGCCCATTCAAACGGGCCATGCCACCCTGTAGCATTTGTGTCCACTCTGGGGCTCGCAGTTCACCACCCTTCTTTCTTCCTGGACTCAAGCCCCATCAGGAGGAATCCTCAGGTGGTCCCCAAATTGTCTGGCAGCCCATGAATAGGTGCCTTAGAAAAAAAGACCTGGTGCTCTCCTCTTGACGTAGCTGGAAAAACCTTAAGAAACTCAGATTTAATCGGCTCACTTAAGATTTCCATGAGTCAGCATAGACTTGACAGCGATTCATTGGTTTTTCCTTTAAGCACCATCAGAAGTCCTTGGCTGGGATAAGACAGGCTTCCTGACTGCAGCTTTTTTCAGGTGCAGCCTCCACTGGTCTGGATACTGGAGGGAGGTGATGCCTCACTGGTTTGAGCAACGCTTCCAGACTAAGACAGACTAGAGCAGCAGTTCTTAACCGTCCTAAGGCTGCCACCCTTTCACACCGTGTGGTGGTGACCCCCAACCATAATATTTTCATTGCTACATCATAGCGGTCATTTTGCTACTGTTATGAATCGCCTTGTAAATATCTGATATGCAGGATGCTCTTTCCTTGTTACAAATTGAACATAAGGAAAACGTGGTTAATCACAAAGCTGTATAATTATATATTCTGAAATATCTCTAATTACAAATAAATGAAATGTCTTGAGGCATGGTGTAGCATGGGTAACAGTCCTCAAGTCCCATACTTGTACATGGATGTATTTGCATATGGGCGGACTGGCCTGGAGACCGGATAGAGGAGTGGTGGCTTGGTTCTTAAAATCGTCAGTAATAAGTGTTTAAAAAAAGGGGGGAGATATGGGGGAACAGGGCACTGACCTACCCAAGGGAAGGATATTGTTTATATCTTCCCATAGAAAGAAGGCGCAGGCTGAGCCTTGGTGGCGTAGTGGTTGTTCGTGGGACTGTGGCCCACTGGGATGGAGGTTCAATTCCAGCTCCACAGGAGCAAAGGCTGGGCCTCCCACCACCAGAGGGCAGTGATGCCCCCAAAAAACAAAAAAAAAAGGCACAGACTTCAACCCAGTGCCCCCAGATATGAATGCAATATACCGGCATGAAGCAGGGAAGTAATAGGTCTGAGGGACTGGCTCCAATCCCAACTACATGAGACAGCCACCCCTCCCCCAGAAGAATTTACTTCAGAGGACAGCACTGACGCTACAGTTCAGGGAGAATGATATGTCTGATCATATCCAGAGCACACAGGACCAAATGAAGGGCAAGGAAGAGGGATCAGGAATCAGGCATCAAAGAACAAAAAAATTGTAAATGAGAGGGAGTGTGGGGTAGGGACCCAAAACCCATCTGTAAGCAACTGGACGTCGCCTTACAGAAGGGGGGCTGGCAGGAGACAAGCCAGTCAGGGTGCACTGTAGCACCGATGACACATCTCTGGCAGTCACCTAATCTGGTGTCAATGTGAAGATTAAGAGTGTAATGGCTGAACCCCGGTGACATAGTGGTTGTGCGCGGGACTGCGGCCCACTGGGATGGAGGTTCAATTCCAGCAGCGGCTCCACAGGAGCAAAGGCTGGGCCTCCTACTCCCACCACCAGAGGGCAGTGATGCCCCCCCAAAAAATAATTTTAAAAAAGTGTAGGGGTGGAGTCAGGCTTGTCAATCTGGAGCTAGCCAGTGAGACCTCTTTGTGGGCGTGGCCTCTGCCTGAGAATTCTGGGAAATGTGGTCATTCCTTCTTGGAAGCAGAGCCCTCAGTTCACTTCCTTGTAGACTTCCTACTGACAACACTCTCTTGGAGATGCTCTTTTGACGAGACACCAAGATTGACCTCTGAGAGACATCCCAGCGGAGAAAACACATGGACCTACCCTGATGGGACCAGATCTCTGTAGCTGGAGTGGAGATTCCTTCAAGCGCTGAGACGTTTACACCACTGGATCCAAAGGCATTCTACCCATGTGGCTTGTGATCATCTTGCCTTTGGTGTCATTGCATGTGCTTCATGAGTCTGAAGAAGACTTTATAGACTGATATTGGACATATGGGCTAATATGGGACTTATGCCCTTGGACTGGACTGGGTTGGGATGTTTTTTTTAATGTACAGTTGCTCTTGTGTATAAACCCCCTTCCTTCTGCACATGCACATGCTTATGAATTTGTTTCCCTAGTCTACCCAGACTGACACAACATAAAATTTTCTTCTAGTCCTTAAATGCCTCTCCCCCCACCTCCCACTATCATAGCCCAATTCTACCTTACAATTGCAGCTAAGCCAGAGGATGTACACTGCTACAGTTAGGAACTAGGAACATTGGGAAACCAGGACAGATGAATCTGTCAGGACCAATAGTGAGAATGGCTTGGAGGCTGGAGGGAAGATGGGGTAGAAAGGGGAACCAATCACAAGGATCTACGTATAATCCCCTCCCTGGGAGACAGACAACAGAAAAGTGGGTGAAGGGATACATAGGACAGTGTAAAACATGACAAAATAATTTATAAATGATCAAGGGATCATGAGGAAGGGGGGTGTGGGCAGAGAGGGGGAAAATGAGCTCACACCAAGGACTCAAGTAGAAAGAAAATGTTTTGAGAATGATGATGGCAACAAATGTACAAATGTGCTTGACATGGCTGGATGACTGGATGGATGGATTGTGACAAAAGTTGTATAAGCCCCCAATAAAGTGATTTTAAAAAATGTGTTTTCTGATGGTCTTAGGTGACCGCTGTGAAAGGATCGTTTGACCCCCAGAGACTCACAGGTTGAGAACAAGAAAGAGCAGGCCTAGGGTGGAGCTACTGAAAGTACTCATTGAAAACCCTGCTCTTTAGACAGAATCAACACTCTCTCATTTGGCAATGAAAGCTTTTACTTCGGTTTTCCTGTCTATTTGCTGTCACGGCACAGGACCAAACATACATCCCTTCACACTTTCCACGTCACCAGTTTGACCACACTGTTACCTAGTTCACATTGGGTCTCTAGTGTTTCAATGCCATCCATGTAGACTCTCTGCCCCTAGACGTTCTGCTGTCAGGTTAAGCTCCTGTAGAAAGTTCTTTGTAGGAGCCCGGTATTAGAAACACACATGTGTTTATTAACTGGGCTCAAGTTTACGCTCTAGGATCATTTAAGTTCAATGTTTAGAAATGATTTCCAGACATCCTGGAGTTTCCCTCCTTTCTCAATGTATTCAGTTACTATATACTAAAAAGATATCATTAACCCACCCACCCCTGCAAAAAAAGAAAAAAATTGTTGCCATCAGTTGTGACTCAAGGTGACACAGTGTGTGTTTCAGAGTAGAACTGAGCCCCCTAGGGTCTCCAAAGCGGTGGCTTTTCAGAAGGCGATCACCAGACTTTTTATTTTCCTAAGGCAAGTCTGGTGAATTTGAATCACTGGACTTTTGGTAAGTAGCCCAATGCTTACCTGTTGTGCCACCTTGGGGTCCCCCCCCACTGAGTGTTGTTTTGTTAAGTGCCGACTCACAGTGACCCCATGTACCACCCAAGGAAATGCTGCCTGCTTCTGCATTGTCCTCGGGAACTTACTCTGTTTGGGCCCATGCTTGCAACCACTGTGTCCATCCATTTTGCTGAAAGTCTTCCGTTTTTTTCACTGACCCCCTACTCACGCTGGTTTCTTTTTTCAGGAACTGAACTCTTCCGAGACATGTTCAAAGTACGCGAAGTCTCTCCATCCTGGTTTCTAAAGAGCATTCTGGCTGTACCTCCAAGACGTTCGTTTGTCTTTCTGGTAGTCCATGATACTTTTAATCTCCTCCACCAACACCATCATTCCAGGCATCCGTTCTTCCGAGGTCTTCCTCATCCCTTGTCTAACCATGGCAGTTTGTATATTGCTTGCTGATCCTGGGAGTCATCAGTAGCCCACCAACCTTGAGTTCATTCACCTCTGCAGCCAGAGGCCTGCCTTCTGACCTGCCAGTCTTGGTTTCATCAGCCCCTGCAGCTGTTATCAGTCAAGAGAAGCCTCCAGCCTGACATCTGACCCACGGAGTTGGAACAGCCCCACTTCCACAATTATGTGAGGTATTTCTTGATACAAACCTCTGTATATGTACAAGCTTTACTGGTTTTGCTTCTCCAGAGAAGCCAACCTAAGACCATAACACAAAAGAGGCTTTACTGTCTGTTGAAATAGAAGAACTGTTTGTAGAGGCAGAATAATTTTGCAATATTGTATAGTTTTATGGATCCAGAAACAAGTTAAGGTACCTCCCTTGAGACCATTGAAAATAAATTTTGACAAAATCATTTTATTAGGGACTCATACAATTCATCACAATCCTTACATCAATCGAATTAGGCATGTGTGTACATATGTTACCTTCATTCTTTTCTAGACATTTACTTTTAAAAATAATTTTACTGGGGACTTGTACAACTCTTATCACAATCCATACGTATACATCCATAATGTCAAGCACATTTGTACATGTGTTTCCATCATCATTTTCAAAACATCTGCTTTGGTATCAGCTCCTCATTTTCCCCCTCCTTCCTTACCCACCCTTCCTCATGAATCCTTGATAATTTATAAATTATTATTATTTTTGTCATTTTTTTTGGGGGGGGGGCATCACTGCTCTCCAGTGGTGGGAGTAGGAGGTCCAACCCCACTGCTGGAATTGAACCTCCATCCCAGTGGGCCGCAGTTCCGCGCACAACCACTACGCCATCGGGGCTCAGCCCTATTTTCTCATGTTTTACAATGTCTGATGTCTTCCTTCACCCACTTTTCTGTTGTCTGTCCCCCCAGGGAGGAGGTTATATGTAGATTCTTGTGATTGGTTCCCCCTTCCTACCCCACCTCTCCTCCACTCTCCCAGTATCGCCACTCTCACTGTTTTGAGGGGATTATCTGTCCTGGATTCCCTATGTTCCTAGTTCCTATCTGTACCAGTGTACATACTCTGGTCTAGCCAGCTGTTTTCTTTTTTCTTTTTTTTTTTTTTGTGGGCATCACTGCCTCTGGTGGTCATGGGCGCTACTCAGCTGCCACTGGATTTGAACTGGCAAGCCTGTGGGCTGCAGTTCCACACTCAACCACTTACGCCACCAGGGCTCAGCCTAGCCAGCTGTTTGCTAATGTACAATTACTCTGTAATATTAAACTCTCTCACACGCATATGAGTGTCTCTGGAATTGTTTTTCTAGTCAATCCCGTCTAACACACTTGGAGAGAGTGAGAAATATGCTAACGGGCCTCGGATTCTATCTGACCTCAGAGCGCTGTCCATATACATTCTTTTTTTTTTAGGCATCACTGCCCTCAGCTGGTGGGAGTAGGAGGCCCAGCCTTTGCTCCTGGGAACCGGAATTGAACCTCCATCCCAGTGGGCCGCAGTCCTGCGCACAACCACTACACCACCGAGGCTCAGCCCCATATACATTCTATGAACGGTATTCATCTATGGCAGCAGAGACTCGCGGTCTACGACCAGCAGGTGGCTGGAGACTGTCCTGACGAGAATTATTTGAGGATGGGCTTCCACAGCAGGGCTCTGGCTAAGAGGCTGAAAGCTTCCAGCTACTGGGCCAGCAGAGGGAGCTCTGTCCCTGAGGAGGCCGCCACCAGCTGGCGGACCCAGTGGGGTATGGAAGGACAAGGCTCTTCAGAATGGAAAGGTTTGGGAAAACCAGACTCTGGGGCAGTCATCACACGCTTAGCCCTTGGTACCACCCAGAGACTCTCTTCAGCGTGTGCCATGCAGGCAGACTCGCGGGGCTTCCAAGACGAAGTCTCTGCTGCACGGGGGCTGCTTCCCATCTTCCTACCCCGGCGGGTCCCCGGGGGACGGCTCAGCTAGCAGCCTAGCTCTCCAATCACAGTGCTTCCAGGGCCCCTTTTGCAGGTGGACATGCAGGTCTACATGTAAAATGTGGCCACAGTATTTTCATTTTAATGTCCGATTTTATTTATACGCCTATTACCTTTTATCTTCTTTACATAGGTGTGCGGGGGGAGGGGAGCAGAGTCTTCTACAAGAAGGAGGAGAGAGAGAGAGAAAGGGAGGGGGCGGCAGGGCAGACCCCTAGGAGGGAAGTTAAGTTGGGAACACAAACATGATGACTTCAAAAGTAAGCCCACACCTCCTGCACAGGAAAAAGAAAGTTCAAAATATAAAAACAGGTCTGGGCCAGAGCTTTATCCTAGGAGGCTAGAGATTTCTCAAGGGAAGGAGAAAGAAGCAGAATTGATTCCAAAACTCAAATTCGCTGCCCTTGAGTCCTTTCCAGGTCATGGTGACCCTGCAGGATAGAGTAGGGTGTCCAAAGCCATCAGTCATGCCAGAAAGCCCCATCTTCCTCCCGGGAAGCAGCTGGTGAGTTCAAATGCCTCACCTTATGAAGCCCTCAACTCCCCAGATGTCTGAAGCACTAGGAATGTACTCATTTAACTTATAAAATATTAACTTGGCGTGGCCCTATTTGAAGCAAGCTGAGCTTATTTGTTTGTTTGTTTTGTTTCATGGGCATCATTGTCCCCTGGCGGGAGTAGAAGGCCCAGCCTTGCTCCTGGAGAGCTGCTGCTGGATTTGAATCACCAACTCCGTGGGCCGCAGTCCCGCACACAAACACTGCCGTCCCTGGGGCTCAGCCGGCAAGCTGTCTTTCATGAGAAGAAATCCAGGCTCCCCTTCCTAGCAGGAGCAGATCGCAGACCTTGCTAAGGGAATCGTGGGTTTGCCTGTGCTTACTTAGGAATCCGTCGGGAACAGTGTCACATGGGCCGCACCACATCCTCATGGTTGTTCAGTACCAAGTAGTAAGTATGCACAGGGAAACCGGTGCTTACCTCGATCATTTGGCAATGCAGCTGCCACTTCCTAGCCTCCTCCCACCCTGCTCTTCATCCCCCTCCATGCTTCAAAGGAGACCACACTGGCGAACAAGACTGCAGAGGAGCGAGGACTCAACTCTGGCTCCCTGAGCCTGCCTGCCCCAGACCTGCCCTAAAGACAGGCCTGCCCTCCCTGGATGCAGAACACGCCTCTTTCCTGTCTTTCTGGTACCCTGCACGGACTCGACCCTTGGCTCTGGGGCAGTGGTTCTCAACCTCCCTGACGCGGAGACCCGTTCATTCAGTTCCTAGGTGCTCCAGGGTCATCTTGGGCTTTAGGAACCTGCTCCTTTCTGTGGGTGGATCTGTGTAAAAATGGGCATTTCCTCTCAGCGCGATGGAAGGAAACTCAGACCGGAGCGCTGCAGTGTTGGAGGCATGACCCTGCATCCGGGAGCCTGTAAGCAGGAGAAGGTGCCCTGCTGGCCCAGCGCTGCTTGGCCCACTCCCTGTTAGGGCTCAGCGCCAACAATAAACAGCCCCTTCGTTTGTCTCCCTTTCACCTGTCGTTATCTCTTTTAAAAAATTTTAAATTAATAAACCATTTTACCGGGGGCTCTTACAGCTCTTCTAACAATCCACACATCAATTGTATCAAGCACATTTGTGCATATCCTGCCATCCTCATTTTCTTTTTTTTTTTTGTTTGATTTTTTAGGCATCACTGCCTTTTGGTGGTAGGAGTAGGAGGCCCAGCCTTGGTGCTGGATTTGAACCTCCAACCCAGTGGGCCGCAGTCCCGCACACGACCATTACGCCACGGGGGCTCAGCCTCCATCTTCATTTTCCAAACATTTTTTTTCTGCTTGAGACCTTGATTAACTCCTCATTTTTCCCTCCCTCCCCTCCCCAACCACTCTCATGAACCCCTGATAACTTGTTATTGTTTTCATTTTTCATATCTTACACCTTCCACTGACACCCTTTGCCCACGGGGGGACCCCTCCCGCCTAGTTCTGCTCAGTTACTCACCAGCCAAGCTGCTGTCAGCACTGACAGTGACCCCGGGAGCCAAGAGTAGTTGAAATACAGAGTGAGCAATAGTTTACCTCCATAGATTGGACTCCCTGGTGTTCCTCCGTATTAACTCTGGGTTCAGGCCCTTCCATGCCAATTAAGGTGTGGCACATTTCAGACTCTCCCAGAACAGCAGGATGCTGATTGAATCCAAGGGCTCAGAAAGCTGCATGGAAAATAGAAAGAGAAACCATGGTTCTTTTACAAGGTCGTGAATGAACTGAACAAACAGCTATGATGCCTCCTTTAGCACTTTGCTCGGTTCCAAACGAATCTGGAAGGAGTGTCAGAATGGCACTGCTTAAGCTCTGCCCTGAGCATGTGTGACCCAGCCCAGGGTACGATGGGCCCGAGGGCCAGCTCCACCAGCCTGCAGCACTGCCTCCACACCACCGGGGGCAAAGGGACAAGGTTTGTGAATGCCGAAAACTCAGAGCCAAACTCACTGCCAGCGAGTTCTTTCTGATGCACAGCACCTTCAAAGGACAGGGTAGAACTGCCCTGTGAGTGTCTGAGATTGTAAACTCTTTGTGGAGAGTCTGACAGCAAAGCCCCCTGTCGGCCTGGACTCCCACCTGTGATTAACACACGGAGCGTGTCTGCGCACCGGAGTGGACACTCTGGGGGAGAAGCCGTGTGCTTGTCCAGATGCTTTCTGTTACCGAAGTCACAGATGATGAATGGCCACTCTTTCGATCGGTCCCCCGAGAAGGACATCATGCTGGGTCAAAAGAGGAATGCCCTCTGGGACATGGATGGACACCGTGGCTACAACAGTGGGCTCACACATAAGAACAGTTGTGAGGACGGTGTTTTGTTCTGTTGCACGAAGAGGGTCACCAGGAGCTGGGTCAACCAGCGCTTGACGATCACGACCACCAGGCGAAGCCGTCAGAGGAGCATTTACGATGCATCGGCCAGTCTTCTCCATCCTCCAGCAGGGGTGGTCCAGATGATCACACATGATCCGCCTTGCAGCAGCGCAGACAGACAGTCATGAACATCCACCGTGGTGGGAGGGAGGGAGGGCCAGGGCAGACAGCATGTGAGCCAGGCTACCTTGATCCGGGGGACAGGTGGGTGTCAGCAGGTTACAGACTCATCCAAACCAAACTCACTGCCGCCCCGTGAGTCCAACTCAGTGACTCTCTTGGACTGTTTTCCAGGGAAACAAAAACAGCGAGGCTCATTGTGGCAGTCACTAAGAGGTCAATTTCAGTATTGGGAGTGTAGGGGTGGAGTCTAGCCTGTCAATCTGGAGATAGCCCAGGAGACCTATGTTTGGGCATGGCTTTCTCCTGAGAATTCTGGGAAGTCTGGGCTGAGCCCCGGTGGCGTAGTGGTTATGCACGGGACTGCAGCCCACTGGGTTGGAGGTTCAAATCCAGCAGCAAGGCTGGGCCTCCTACTCCCACCACCAGAGGGCAGTGAGGCCAATTAAAAAAAAAAGAATTCTGGGAAGTCTGGATTTAAGTCCCTTGGAGACGCTCGACCAACGAGAAGCAAGACTCACTCCCTGGGAGACATTGCAGCTGAGAAGACACACTGCAGCATGCTGATAGACCCTGAGCCCTGGAAACTGGAAGAGCTGGAGGAGAAGCAACATGGGCTTACCCTGATGGAACAGACCTCTAGAGCTGGAAAAGCCACATAGAGACTCCTGTCAGTGCTGAGATGATTGAACAGCTACAGAGCGGGCCCTGCCAGTGCTGAGATGCTTCTACCACCATGGATACACAAGACTGCACCCGCTGGCTGGTGATTGTCCTGGCATCAATGCATGTGCCTCATGAATCTGAAGATGTTATAGACCAGTATCGGACATATGGGCTAATATCAGACTCGTGGGCTTGGACTGGATTGGGTTGGGATGTTTTCTCAGTGTTCCATTCCTCTTGCAGCTAACCCTCTCTCTGATATACATATGCATGTTTATGAATTTGTTTCTCTAGTCTACCTGGACTAGCACATTCATTTCTATGTAAGACAGAACTTATCACAAAGTATCTTTTTTATCCAGACCAGTCCAGCTCAAGTCCACGGGTAAGCTTAGCTGCCCCAAGTTCCCAGAGACAGACACTCCTGTCAGCAAGCTTCCTCTCTGAAGGTGCTCCACTTTCTTGCTCCATGGGCTGGGAGCCTCCTGGCCTGACTGCTGGCCTCTTGGTTCTGTTGCTGCTCAACTGCCCTTCCTGGAAGCATGGAGTGCTGGTGGTGGAGGGGTGAGTTATACATTGGGCTGCTGACCTCAAGGTCAGCAGTTTGAAAGCAGTAGCCTTTCAGAGGGAGAAAGACGAGCTTTTGACTCCGTAAACAGTTACAGTCTCAGAAACTTAATGGGGGAAGTTCTACCCTGCTCCATGGGGCTGGATCCAGACCAGACAGCCCCTTCACAGAGCTTGGCTCTCTAGACTGGGTCTGTACAGCTCCTCCCCTCAGTGTGCCAGGAAGCGGGTCTGCAGAAAAGCAAGATGATTTGCTCACAGACCCTGTCCTGACTTAGACCCTGCAACTGCAGTACCAGAAAGCCGCATTCTCTTATCAGTACATACTTCCTTGGCTGAAGTTCCGTCTCTGTCCCACTGCCTCACTGACCTAACTCTTGGATCTCAGAACCGCCCAGGAGCTCCAGGTGCCCTAGTCCCTTTCTCCGCACTCCCTTCCCTCCCGGGAGTTCTTTCCCTGCCTCAATAAAGCCTTTCTCAACTTCACAGTCCTGGTTAAATTCTATCCCTGCTCTACCTCTTAGCTACATCTTGATGTAAGTAGAAAGCTTCACCTTTCTCCTGCAGGTGGCTGGTGGTTTTGAACTGCTGACGTTGAGGTTAGCAGCCTACCTCATGGCTACTACAACACCCACTAAATCTTAACGGGAATATTTAACTCATGAAGCCTGGAGGTGTAAAATGCTGAGTCACGGTGACTCCCCTGGGGGTTTCCAAAGACAGTAGGTGGTTGGTCACAGGAGCAGAAAGTCCCGTCTCTCTCCCTCAGAGCTGCTGGTGGATTTGAACAGCCAGCCATGCAGATCAAGGTCCAACTCATAACCACGACACCACCCAGGGCTCCTCTGCACATCCAGAAGGATGCATCAAACTTGAACCTCAAGCCCTAGAAATCTGGTGCCTTGAAACCAAGGTTCTTGGGAAGTTCTGATTCTGCAAATCCCGGTGCGGGGCAACTATGCATCCAGCCCATCTTCTCCAGGGCTCTTTTTGGCACTGGGTTCCTGGGCTGCCTGGAGGCCAGAGTGGGTGTGTATATATTGACAAAGCCCTTTCAATTCCTCTGGAATCCAGACTTCTGGCTTCCTGCACTTCCGATGACCCACACAGCCCTATCTAACCGTGGAGTCTTTTTGAATCGTGAAGACACTGGTTCTTCAGAGTCCCCTTTTGATCAGTAAGCAGCTTAGTGGAGAGCATTTTGCGGTGGACCTGGGTTCTTGTGGAAAACTGTTCGTGTGCTGCCAGCTTCAAGAAGCAAGAGCTCCAGGGTCTGACTCGAGGCTGGTTTAGGATGTCTGGCCTGCTGTTTCTGTAACCTTTTCTGCACTCGGATGCTGTCTTCTGGGGAATTAACCTAACTCACTGCTACTCAACGTAATCTTGGAGAAGCAGCTCAAATAGCACCTATTCCACCAGAAACCACGCTAATGGTTTCACCCTGCCAGGACCCTCTGCCATCCCCAAATGACTCCTGTGAACACATCTTTCCCCATTGGACTGGGAGTCTTTACAGTTCAGGCCAGGCCTGGCCCTCCGAGGCTGCTCAGCATCTAAGAGACGTGTGGCTTGTGGCAGGTGCTCTGCTTGTGCGCAGCTCTGCCCACTGCTTGTGATGTCAGTCTCCAGGCAGCCTCGTCCCGGTGTCCTGACAACATTCCCAGCAGGCACACTCGTCGCCTAAAAGCCAGGCCTTGTCATTTCCCCCTGGACTGAGCTTTGTCTGCAAGAATCTGTCATCGAAAAGGCTTCTAGGATGGAAAAAAAATCAAGTCTGGAATTTCATTTCCAAGCCCGCCCCCTCGTTGCAGGACACTGTTGGCTTGCACCTGCTCGCTGTGCTGGACCCAGATGGGCGTGTTTGCTAGGCTGAGCAATGGTGATCCTGCCTTTGGCCCCGGAAAGAGCCGTCGATCCCTTTGAGAGAAGAGAAGAAATAAGGCAACACACGCAAACCCAACCGAACCAAAACCCAAGCTCACGACCACTGAGCCAATTGCAACTCAGAGCTCCACGGGAGCAGAAAGATTTGTCCTTCTCCTGAGGAGTGGCTGGTGGGTTTGAACTGCTGGCCTCATACTGTATTTGTCGGACCATAAGACACACTTTTGTGTCTTCACAAGGGGCGGGGAAACGAGGGTGTGACTTGTGGTCCAAAGGTGTGGTACCCCTGAAGATTAGTTTATGATCCCATGGGCCCGCTTACCGTGTGCTGCTGTGTGCAGACTATGGATTGCTGTGTGTCCAGAGGAAGTTCCGCCTCCTGGAGTCTCCATGTCAGTCAGGTCACATGATCGGCACAGCTTGCACACCTCCCCTCATTTGTTAATGAAAGCCATGATGGGCTGAGCCCCGGTGGCGTAGTGGTTGTGCACGGGACTGCAGCCCACTGGGATGGAGGTTCGATTCCAGCAGAGGCTCCACAGGAGCAAAAGGCTGGGCCTCCTACTCCCATCACCAGAGGGCAGTGTTGCCCCCCAAAACAAACAAACAAACAAAGTCATGATGGTTCTTCAAACCACTGTTGAGTTTACGCTGCTAAATATTACCGTATTTTGATTTATTTTAATAAATATATTAGTATACTGGTACTATTGGGTTCAGAAGATTTTTTTCCTTGTTTTCGTGCTCTAAAAACTTGGTGCGTCTTATGGTCCGAAAAATGCAATAGTTAGCATCACGATGCATAACCCCTATGTCAAAATAACTCACAGTAATCGAGTCGATGCCAATTCATATGGACCCTACAGGACAGGGTACCACTGCCCGGGTGAGTTTCCAAGATGAACCCTTCTCAGGCACAGGAAGCCTTGTCTTTCTCCTGCAGCGTAGATGGTAGGTAATGGTTGACCTTGGGGTTAGCCACCCAATGTTTCACCACGAGCCCACCCGTTCGTTTATGCCAAAATAAAGCGGTGAGACCAGAGAGACTCAATTATAGGCTTGCTTTGTTTGGAGGAGCTGTTCGTTGTACCTGGGGTCTGTCTGGGACTGTAGCCTGTCCCAAGGCAGTGTTCCTGTCACTGGTTTTAAAAGTTCTAAATAACTCTTTTTTTCAGGCTGAGCACCGGTGGCGTAAGTGGTTGAGTGCGGGACTGCGGCCTGTGGGCTTGGCGGTTCAAATCCAATGGTGGCTCTCAGGAGCGGCACTGGGTAGCGCCCACAACTACCAGAGGCAGTGATGCCCCCCCCCCCAAAAAAAAAAAAAAACCAACTCTTCTTTCACCCAAGGTAACCACAGGTCAAGTTTGTCTTCTTTTCTCTTTTTAAAGTAGTCTTCTTGATATAATGTCCACCTATTGTACTCTTCCGTAGTTAAATCTGAGGGGCCACGGAGTTCTTCCTGATGCGGGTGGAGCGGTTTGGAGAGGGATACCAATTAGGGTGGTGCCACACGAACTGTAGAATCAATGTCAGGAAGTTAGGCATGAGGAAGTTGTTCAATTGGTGAATGTCTTGTTGTGTATATATTTTGTTTGCCAAAATTAAAAAAAAACATAAAAAGCATTGAGTAGGGGGAAAAGAAAATGCTCTAAAAATGATTATAGTAAATCTTGGACAGCTCTTCTTGATATGGTTGAACTATTGAATTGATGTGTGGGTGAAACGGTTTAAAACAAACACATTAATAAACAAAAGTTTGGGAGAGGAAGCTGAGAGTTTAGTCTTTCAGTACTGGCTACGTTGTCCCAGGGCTGGAAGGCCGGCCTGCAGGCCACACCAAGAGGAAAGGAGCAAATCTTTCCAGAGCCCCAAGTTCCCTGTCTTTCTCCTGGGCCCAGCCTGGGGCCTGGGGAGCCTCTCTGTTGGTTTTGAACTGCTGATCTTATAGTTATCAGCCCAGCGGACCACGGCTACCCCCTCAGGGCTCCTCCCAGGACAGTGACATTTAGCGTTTCTACACATCATGAGTCCTCTCTGGTTAACAAGTGTCACAGGAGGGACTTTCGTCTGTCTCTCACTGAATACACGAGTGCTTTGAGGCAGGCTCACCATGGTCCTGACAACAGCTGAAGGGACAAGGTTCTGAGAGTGTCTTGTTCAAAGTGGGAAGGCTCCCATTTTCTCTCCCGCTTCTGTTTTTTTCTTTTTTTGGGGGGGGGGGGCATCACAACTCTCCGGTGGTGGGAGTAGGAGGCCCAGCCCCACTGCTGGAATTGAACCTCCATCCCAGTGGGCCGCAGTCCCGCTTACAACCACTACACCACCGGGGCTCAGCCCCCCGCTTCTGTTTTATATGCTTATGTGCACAATGACCTTCAACAAACTGTGGTCTCTCTGTACAAGGAAACACTGTGCATCAAGAAGTGTGGATCAGAGTCCTGATACATTGGCCTTTGGGACATATCTCAGGGACATTTTGCTCCAAATATCAGACTCAGAGGGCTACAGGGTGCATGATTTCATTAATACAACATTCTGGGAGGTCTAATTATGAACCAATCCTCCCCTTCCACCCAAGAAAAGCAGATTTAGTTGCCAAGGGCAAGAGATGTGAGGACTCCTTCGGTGTGGCAAATACTTTTACAGCTTTCAGCAATGGAAAACAAACAAACAAACAACCTTCTATGGTGCAGTAAGCTACTTGATATGACTCTTCTAATCACCAAATAATTGGATGAGACCATGCAAATAGGATGGGGTTCTCAACCTTCCTAATGCCGCTACCCTTTAAGATAGTTGCTCATGTTATGGTGACCTCCCCAACCATAAAATTATTTTCATTGCTACTTCATAATGACAATTCTGCTACTGTTCTGAATCGTCATGTAAATATCTGATAGGCAAAATGTATTTTCATGGTTACACATTGAACATAACTAAAGCAGGTAGTTAATCACAAAAACAACATGTAATCAAATAATGTGAAATATTTTTTTCTAATGACAAATAAATGAAATGGTGTCCTGATGAATGGTGTAACAGTCCTGATGCAAGATGTAGCATGGGTAATATTCTTCACACCAGGTACTTGTATGTGGGCGGACCCACCTGGAGACGGTAGAGGAGTGGTGTCTTGGTTCCTAAGACTGTTGAAAATATGTGCTTTTCGATGGTGTTAGGCGACCCCTGTGAAAGGGTTGTTCAACCCCCAAAGGGGTCACGACCCACAGGTTGAGAACTGTTGAAATAGGGTGTGTGGAACTCCAATGCAGGAATCAGTCAGTTTAGCGATCCCACTAGAGTTAAAATAAGCCACCTCTGAAGTAGGATGGAGAGTCAGTAATGAAGGACAAACACCAAGATCCCTGCATGCTCAGCCTCCTCTGTCCAAGAGAGCGGTGGCATCAGAGGAGGGGTGGTAGTGAAAGCAGCAGAACCCAGAGCATATGGCGAGGTGGTAGGTAGGCTTCTAGGCTCACAGAGCAAATAAAGCCGAATGTCTTCAGGAAGGAGTCTTGCAGAGGGGTAGAAGGGGAGATTTTAGTCAATTAGGCACTGGAGCTAGTCTTGCCAACCCCTAGAACTAGAGCTGAATGCCTTTAACCTTCAAAGAGCTTTGTGATGTTGCCCAAGCTGGGCAAAAGCTGAGAGGCTGTATGGCTGAGTGGCCAAAGACCAGAGAGAAGCCTGCCTGTGGGCGTGGGTGGGACAAGGCAGAAGAACTGTAGCCTGCATAGTTCTGATCCTGAACTGTAACCTGCTAGATTCTCTAGTAAACCCCATAATCGTGAGTGTGGTCTGTGAGTGCTGTGTGACTGTTGCAAGGGGCTGTTGACTCAGCAGAGAAGTGGACACTGCTCTGGGAGAGATGGTTTGGGAATTGGGAAAGGTGACTGACTGGCAGAGGCTTGGCGGATTTTGGCATTGTTCTGAGAACCTTTAGGATTCTATTCCTTCCTCGTGAAGTCATCGGAAGTCAGATACCACCTCCACACACATCTAACACCTGGAATGCTATTATGCAGCCCAGGTTAGCTACCCTGGTCCTGGGAGGTTGGCAGGTGTTCCTCAAGAGGCAGGGCAAGTGGAAGCCCACTGGTCCCCAGTAGAGGGATTTCTCAAGGCAACAAACACAAGATTCATGGACTATGTAAATGATCAGTGGCCAGCTACCCATCTGTCCTAGCAACACTCCCTGATCCAGTCTCAGTTTCAGATGTGGTAGACAGATTTTCAAAGCCCAGGGGCCCTGGACCTCACACAGCACCTCCCTTGAAGATCCAAAGAGACAGTTAGGAGAGGAAGAGTCCTTGATTAAGAAGGAGTCTCATGCTGAGCCCTGGTGGCGCAGTGGTTGTGTGCAGGACTGTAGCCCACAGGGTTGACAGTTCAAATCCACCAGCAGCACTCCAGGAGCAAGGCTGGGTTTCTTACTCCCAGGAGGGCAGTGATGTGAGGGAAAAAAAAAAGAAGAAGGGGTCTCATGTGGAAACAGCAATTCCAGTCCTGGGTCTATGGCTAGTTGAAAGACGTAAAAGAATTGCAGTTAAATGGATACATTAAAGCAAATCATATGGGTTCATATCGGACTTAAGGACTTGATCTGGACTGGGCTGGGATGTTTTCTCAATATTCACTTGCTCTTGTATATAATAATCTTTCTTATGCACATGTATGTGTTTATGATTTCGTTTCTCTAGTCTACCTGGACTAACACAGTGGCTAAAGCAAATGGGAAGATTGCCAGCTGCTCCCTCGGAGAACGAAGCTGCCGCCTGCACCTACATAGACGACACAGGCTTGGAAACCCTGTGGGTTTTGCTGTCTATCAGGTCACTCTGAGTCAAAACTGACTTGAGGTTAACATAAATAGAAACCACAGTTACTAAGGGCAGAGGAGAAAAAGGGGGTTTTCCTACCCATAAAGAGTTCCTATCTCAGAAACCACAAGAACAGTTTTACCCTGACCTATAAGATCACTATAAGTCAGAATAGAATTGACGCCAGGGAGCTGGGAAGGGAAGAAAGGATGCTATTACTTAAAGGATATTGAATTTCTGTTAAAGTGGCGAAGGCAAAAATGGTTTGTCCTGATGGTTGTGCAACGTGGTGAATATAACAGATGCCACTGAATTGATCACATCAATCCATGCTGAAATGGCAAAGTTGTGTTCTGGGTGATTTTACTCCAATAAGAAGGCAGTCGAGGCTGAGCCCCGGTGGCGCAAGTGGTTGAGTGCGGGACTGTGGTCCGTGGGCTTGGTGGTTCAAATCCAGCGGCGGCTCTCAGGAGCAGTGCTGGGTAGCGCTCACAACCACCAGAGGCAGTGATGCCACCCCCTAAAAAAAAGAAGGCAGTCGTGGCCACCTGAGGCTCCCAGCACCCGGAGAGAGGCTGCCCAGCCTCCCTGTGGGCCTGAGCTCATCTCTAGGCCTGTCTGACTATGGGCAATTTGTGGAGCTCTGTAATTAGCTAATGAACTATCGGAATGACATTTCAGTAGTCATCCAGCCAGCACCCACCTCGGGGTGCTAATTGTATTTGCGGTTATTTTAAAACATTATTGGATCGAAATAGAGTTTGAATCAGCAGAGGGTGATTAGTAACCCTGCTATCCCTGGTGTTTGCTGAATGCTGCTATAAATGGCCCCAGTGAGCAGAGCGAAATGACAGCACCCACTGCGCTGCCCCCACTTTCCCGGCAGGGCCAAGAGGAGCCACAAAGGACCCACCAACGCCCCAGAGGGGAGTGCTTGAGGGAACAATGTGGCTGGAGTCCCAGCCAACCTCTGGTTTGGAGCACTTTTCAGAAGATGCTCTCCTCCACTTAACCACTGCCTTGGGTTGTGAGGGAATTCCTCCCCGTCTTTGCTCTACTCCCAAGGAAAATACTCAGACCTCCCCTGAGGGCCACCTTTCCCTATGGCCATCTTTGAAGACTTAAGAGAGATCTTGCTAAAAGAGTGTGGTTGTGACTAACTAATCATCAGGCCACACCCACACACCATGGGATGGATCCATTGTAGTTTGTTGGGTTTTCTTTGGTGGGTTTTCAGAAGGTTGCCAGGCTTCTCTTCCTACTGTCTCTCAGCCTGGACGCTCCTCTGAAGGCCACTCAGCATCTGAGCAGCACTGGGGCTTCCATTGACAGTGGGGCGGGGTGGGGATACCAGGCCTCCCACATAAACCCCAAGCCCAACTCACTGCCATTGAGTTGATGCCAATGCACAATGACCTTACAGGACAAGGTGGAACTGCCCCTGTGAGTTTCTGAGACAGTAACTCTTCATGGGAGGGGAAAGCTTCATCTTTCTCCCTCAAAGTAACTGCTGGTGGTCTTGAACAGCCGACTTTGCAGTTAGCTGCCCAACTCGTAATCACCAGGGTTCCCGCATGGAGGTCAAGAATGCCACCACTGACCACCGCTCTCCTCCATGAAAGGCATGTCTTCACTTGGGATCCGATCCCCCAAGACAATTCCCACGCTGAGAGACCCATGTACCAGAGAGCAGCCCCTCAGAGTTTTCTAATCCTCCCTCTTTACAGGAGGCTGCCATCTCTGTAAGAGCCCCCATAGTGTAGGGGTTATGAGTGGGGCAGCAATGCACAGGGCAGCAGTTCAAAACCACCAGCCACCCCTGGATAAAAGAAAGGCAGGGATTTCTACTCCTGCGTGTTAGCCTGGGTTGACTAGAGGAACCAATTCATAAACACTCATATGTGTATAAGAAAGAGCTTTATATAAAAGAGCAGTCGTATATTAAGAAAACATCCCAGCCCAGTCCAGATCAAGTCCATAAGTCTGATACTGGCCCGCCCATGTGTCTGGCACCAGTCTGTAAATTCCTCTTCAGATTCACACAACACATGCAATGACACTGAGTGCAGGAAGATGACAGGCCAGTGGCTGGAAAGAACCTGTCCCCAGGGACCCTACCTTCTCCAGGGAAGAAGCAGCCTTTAGTACAACACTCAGCCGAAAGCTGGTGGTGGGTCGCAGGGCGTAGGGCTGTAGAAGCTTCTGCACAGTAGTTTGGTTACTTATGTACATGCTTTGGGGAGAAAGAAGTGGCTTTTTATTCTCACCAAGAGTTTCAGGGGATGAGCCCCAGTGGCGTAGTGGTTGAGTGCGGGACTGCAGCCCCACGGGGTTGGTGGTTTAAATCCAGCAGCAGCTTTCCAGGAGCACCACCAGAGGGCATTGATATATATATGTGTGTGTGTGTGTGTGTGTGTGTGTATATATATATATATATATATATATATACATATATAAAGAGTTTCAGGCTGAGCCCCGGTGGCGTACTGGTTGTACGCGGGACTGTGGCCCACTGGGATGGAGGTTCAATTCCAGCTCCACGGAGTAAAGCCTGGGCCTCCTACTCCCACCACCTGAGGGCAGTGATGCCCCCCCCCCAAAAAAAAAAAGAGTTTCAGTCTCAGAAACTCACCACGGACAGACAGTTCTATTCTGTCCTATAGGGTCCCCGTGAGTTGGAAACAACTTGATGGCAGCGAGTTTATTTTTTCATTCCTGTGTGTGCTTTCCTGCTCCTATTATATTATAAATTTCTCAAGAACAATATCAATTGATGCTTCTCTTTATCTCTGACTCCTTACATGCAGTAGAAACTCAGCAAATATTTATCGACCACACAAGTCCATGGACCCTGTAGATAAATATGATGGTTATTAAGTGCTGCTGAGTCAGGTCTGATCCACAGCGTCCCTCCGTCCCACAGGAGGAAACACTACCCCCTCCTGGAGGGGCCTGTGCTCGCAACCCTTGTGTTTGAGCCCAGTGTTTGCAGCCCTGGGTCAATCCCCGCACACTTTATTCGTGCAGTGCATCGATGCAGGAGTTCCCAAGGACAAGTTCATCGATGGCTCTCACTGTAGCTGAGGTCTAGAACTACAGATCCCGTCTGTTGCTCACGAAGACCCCTCCAGTAGACATCTGCGGGGTCCTGAAGGATGAGGTGGAGTTCTCCTCGTGCAGAGGTGGGAAGACGGCACTTCCCACCGGAAGGAAGCTGTGAAGGGATTCAGGAGGAGGTGTGACGGGAGGAAGACTGGCAAGGTGGGCTGGCGGACCCCTCCACTGAGCTTGGGGGATGCAGCCGAGGGGCATGGCTTTGTCCAACAGCAGTTGGGAGCCCTTGAAGGACCCGGAAGAGAAGGGAGGACCGTGGGCGTGCCTCCAAGGAGACACTGGACAGCAGCTTGAGAGTGGGGCCATGTTCAAGGCGCTTCTGCAGGCTCACATCTGGGGGTCTTGTTCTGGTTGTAGCTCATCATGACTTGAGGTAAGTACCGTTCACTCTTCACTGCAGGCATTCCCGTTTTGGAGAGTCGTGACTCCCCCTCCACCTGTTCCCTCTGCAAAGCAATCACTCCGAAGGCAATTCCATAGGCAGCCAATGAAGCAGGGCTTTATGAAGCACCAAGATGGCCACATCTGCATAATGAAAAGATTTTGTGGGAAGCCTGAGGGGAAAGTCTCCCTATGGGCTCCTCCTTAAGGAACTCTCATCCTTCTTCTCCTGCAAATAACCCCTGAGGGGTCAAGACTGAGCCACAGAGAGGAGATAGAGCTCAGTTAGGGATGAAAAGTAAAGAGATGCTTTACTGAGGTAGGGAAGGATGTTAGGGAAGGGAAGGGACAGCAGAGAGGGGGACAGGGACATCTTGAGCTCCTGGGCAGGTTCCGAGGCCCGAGAGTGAGGCCAGGAAAGCCACACCTGTTAGTGGGGCAGTGGGATATTTGTATGACCTGGGTTAGGGAAATATGCAAATGACGTAAAGGAAGCTAATGGGAGTTGCACCAATAGGGAGAAGGGAGGCTTGATGCTGCAGCTGCAGGATCTGAGTCTGTGAGAGATAGCCTTGTTTTGCAACCTCCTTCTCCATTATGCTGTGGGAGAGGGCTTTGAAAGGCGGGGGTGGGGGTGGGGAGTGGGCTATCCATTTGGCAGAAGGGCCTTTGAAGTAAGGTAGTGACCTATCTCTCTGGCAGGTTGGCAAAGGAGTTCACATCATCCTGGCTTGGAGAGATAGGCTTCTTAGAATGCTGGGGTTAGAGGCGGTAAAGTTCAGCATGTTGCCCGTCTTCCTGAGGGGGTGAAGGAATGGTGGCCACTGGGTTTGCACTAGGCCCAAACAAGCCCCTCAACCAATTGTGAGGGGAATGTCTGGGAAAGAATTCCCAGGTAGCTGTTGGCCCCGATAAAGAGCTTCCACAAACTCCACTTTCAAGACAGAGGGGGCCAGCGGGAGGGCTCAAGATGTCGAGTGACCAAGGACCCATTTAGGTCTCACAGACCACCTTGGCAGAGTGACTTCAGAGAAACAAGCAAGCTCTGGGACCCAAAGTGGGTCATGACAGTGATGCCCAGCCTCTGTCCGGTGTGGGGTGGCTGTGAGGCTTGGGCAACCAGACCGCCTGGGTCTATCTCCTGGTTCCATCCTTTTCCCCTGTGAAAACCCCAGACAAGCTGGGCTTCCTGCACCTCCACGTCCTCGCCAGAGCCCTGGGGCCTGGTGGATACCACTTCACACTGCAAAAAGCACCGAGAAAAGAATCCGGCTGCTGTAAGAAAGTTCACAACCTACGTGCCCTACAGGGCCCTGGTGATGCACTGGTTACAACGCTCAACCACTAACCCAGAGGTCAATGTGGGTCAAACCCAGGAGTCACTCTGGGAGAAAGACGTGGCAGTCTGTGTCCAGAAAGGTTTACAGCCTGGGTCGTGCTTGTTTTTAAATGCAAAGAAAAGAAGAAAATGAAGAAGAAGATCTGATATGCAAATCCCCACCTGATTCACAATAAAAAGTGTGAAAGGTCCCCCTCCCCCCACTCCACAAGAAAAAGTTTACAACTGACAAAACAACAATAATTTATAAATGATCAAGGGTTCATGGGGGAGGGGGAGAGGAGAGGGAGGGCAAAAACTGAGGAACTGACACCAAGGGCTCAAGTGGAAAGAAAATGTTTTGAGAACATTTTCAACTGATGATGGCAACCGATGTCCAAATGTGTGTGACACAATGGATGGATGGATTGTGATAAGAGTTGTATGAGTCCCCAATAAAATGATTTGTAAAAAGAAAGAAAGAAAATGATGTCGTGCAGATGTAAGCCCCACCTGATTCGCACACACACGAAAAATGAAAGCAAAACAACAATGAAACATCCAGCCATAAACAAAAGCAGAAAGATAGCTATCAGAGGCTGATCATCCAGACCCCTGCTCTGTTCAGACCACCAGTGACGGGGAACTCATGGTGAGTGGTGAGCGTGTTCTTCCAGACATCCCCTTTACTTCAGCCTCCTTGACAGCTGCCACTCACCTGTGGGATTGTTATTACCTTCGGCAACAGTCCACACCTTCCAGCTTTTGCAGGTGGTATGCATGCATACAAAGTCTTCCTCATTAGAGAGACCGCATTCTCACCCTTCAGATGAACAAGCGAGCACAAGAGAAAGAAACATCATCACAGGGCTCCCTTCTCATCAGGTGCTGCACACACACACACAAACACACACACACATATCCCTGCTTTCTTTAGTCTCTCATGCCTTTCACCCACATAACCCTTGCCTACCCTCCAGACCCTTGGTGAGATGGATTGACATGGTGGTAACAACAAGGGCCCCAAGTCCGATAGTCTTTGTGAGGCTGGTTCAGGACTGGGTGTGCAGAACTCATTCTGCAGTTCACGGAGTCGCTGTGAGTCAGAACAGACAGTCCTTGACAACCCGGAAGCCAGTGATCCCTCTGGTAACCACCAAAGAATGTTTCTGTTCATGGGAGAGCCCCTTTCTTGGGTTTGGATGCAGCACACATGTTCATTCACAGATGCATTGCTATTCTCTAACGGGCGTACGATTGTGTAGCTGCCTTGGGCCTACCTGTTTGGGGAACAACTTACCAGCTGGTGCTTACCAGCAATTGTGTCCCCCAATTGTCAAAACCCATCTTTCCCACTGGTGGGTGGGCCTGGAAAGGTGTGTGGACTCTCAGTGGGGTGTGCAGGCTTCCTGTACAAGGCACAGGTCCCCTCCATTAATTTCCAGCCTCTTGTAGTCAGCCAACAGTCCAGGATCGCTGGGTGATTGGCACACACATTTACAATAAAACTAACCCAAATACATCTACAGAGATGTAACGGGGTGAATCATCTCCCAGGGCCACGGCAGGGAGGTGGGGGGTGGGGGTGGAGGAGTGGGTCACTAACAACGAGGACCAAAAGAAGCACTTGTCCTAAAATTGATGGTGGTGATGATTGCACAGCCTTTATTAATATGATTGAGCTATCGATGTGGATGCTATGTGAATCATCTGTCAATACAACATTTTTATTTTCAGACAAGAGTAGGCTAACCCGTGCAACAAATAGCCTCAATTTTTGATGATTCAATGCAATGGAAGTTTAACATTTTATTTTTCTCCTACACACACACACACACACAACCCTGAACCTGGGAACACAAGAACTTCAGGAAATCCTGGCAGTGTTTTCTCAGGGACAAGTGGGCTATGGTCGGAGTGGTTTGTCAGAACAAACCTGACCAACGGAGAAGAACCCGCTCAAGGCTTCCTTTGGACACGAGTTAAAAATTCCAGGTACCATTTTCTTTTTTTGTGGGGGGAGGCATCATTGTTCCCTGGTGGGAGTGGGAGGCCCAGCCTTGGTCCTGGAGAGCTGCTGCTAGATTTGAACCGCCAACCCTGTGGGCCGCAGTCCCGCACCCAACCACTACGACACCGGGGCTCAGTCCCCCAGGTACCGTTTTCAACCAGGGTACGTTTTAGATATTATGTGTGGGCTTTCAAGGCTCTCTGGTCCTGCAGTGGGTGAGTGCTCTGCTGCGCTCCGACAGGCGAGCTGTTCAAACCCACAAACCGCTCTGTGGGAGAAAGATGGGGTCTGGAAAGACCGCCACCACCGGGATGCCCATGGGCAGTTCCACTCTGTTGCTGTGAGTCGGTGTCTGACAAGAGGGCAGTGACTTTGGGCCTTATTTTGCTTTCCCCTGAACTTTAATAAATTATTAACATTGAGGGAATCTAAAAATCCACCAGGAAAGCGGCTCTAACTCTTCCACTCCACTTACCACCAACAATGCTTCCATTTAGAAGTGAAACACAATTAAACAAAACCAGTTTGGCTTGTCAGGGCGAGTAGCTGCTGCCCAGTCTCAGAATGTGATCTTTAAACACAACCACCCACCAAAAAAAAAAAAAAAAAGACCAAACTAAATAAGGAGGCTGAGTTTCCAGAAAGATCTAAGGGCCGACATGAATAGCACTGCTTTAATTTAATAGCCCCCTGTCTTCTGGGAAGTGCTCTGAGAGGCTTGCTGACCCCTGCCTTGGGAGGGGACAAGAAGAGTGTCCTGAAGGGTGTCCAGCTGCCAAGAGGTGGTCCAATAGGACCAGGAGAAGACATCTAAGGAACTGGAAGTCAGGGCATGCTGTTTATCTTACATTCCACTCACACCAAACTCAGTAAACATGAGGGTTACAGACCAGGAACCAAAGGCCGGACGAGGCAGACAGGGATCTGTGATTCTCTCTGCATCTTCTCCCGAGGCCAGGGCCTGGACTGCTGGCCATCTGTTCTCTCCTTTTCGACCTGACCCGAATGGCTCATGAGTCTGTGTTCTAAAATGGGAAGCAATCTTAGTATTTGCCCACTGGGATGAAAGTCACGTCCTTAACTGTCACGCCGATTTCTTTTTCTGAACCCTGTTTAGAAGAAGGTGAGGGAACTGGGACGGAGGTTCAATTCCAGCAGTGGGGCTGGGCCTCCTACTCCCACCACCAGAGGGCAGTGATGCCCCCTCCCCCCAAAAAACCAAGAAAACTGTGCCTGAAAAGTTTAACTCCTGTCAATGATTATGATCCAGTGGACTGGGGAGGACGGAGGTGGATTGACTTAGTCTGCAAATGCTGATTCCACTCCAACTTGGGCTAAGAACAGAATTCGGTGGTGCTGGTAGGTTTGTAGGTGGTGTCCAGCTGATTTCTGACTCAGGGCAACCTGGGTGCTTGAGACCAGGACTGTGCTCCCCTGTCTATTCAAGGCTGTGCCTTGGGTAAGCAGCTAGCCGGACTTGTCTTCTCAAACTCCCTTAAACCAAAAAGCCATACTCACTACCATCAAGTGACTTCGGACTCACAGTGATGCTATAGGTAGACCTGGCCTGTGGGTTTCCAAGACTATAAACCTTTCTAAAAGTAGAAAAACTCCCCTACCTTTTGGGGAACGTCTGATGGATTTGAACTGCTGCTATCATGGTTAGCAGTCCATCATGTTATCCACTGTGCAGCCAGGGTTTGTCCGCCACCTTTGAAACCCCCAAAACAAACTCATGCCATTGAATCAATGCCAACTCATAGGGACTTTCTAGGGCAAGAAACCCATTATTCTCCCAATGAGTATCAGCCAGACATGTAACCATTACATCCCCAGGGTTCCTTTTAAAATTCAAGCTCACTGTCACTGAGCTGACTCACCGTAGTGACCCTCTCAGGACAGACAATGGGTTTCTGACACTTGTAACTTTTTTTTTTTACACTGTAACTTGTTATGGAAGTAAAAAGTCCCCTTTTTCCTCTCCTGAGGAGTGGTTGGTGGTTTCAAACTGCTCACTCACTTTGGGGTTCGCAGTCCAAGGGGAAACCGACTGGTTTTGAACTGCTGACATAGGGCTTAGCAGCCCAACGTGTAACCCCTGGGCCGCCAGGACTCCTATGCCACCTCTCAGTGGAGCTAGCCTTTCGGCTTGCACTCGAGAGCTCACCTACTTGTGCCAGATTTTGCCAACCTCGTGGTCTCACTATCAAGAATCTAGTTCAGATGGTGGGAGTCATCAGGGGGATGATCACAAGCTTGGTCCCAGTTTGTCCTCGCCGCTTCCTCCGCCTAAATGCCCTTCCTTTGCCTAGCCAGCTGGATCTGGCTTCAGAATCCTCCTCAAACTTCCGGTACCTGTTCCAGGCCTCCCTGAAATGGCCTGGGCTCTCTCTAGTCTCCTCCCCTTAACTCCCTCACCCTGGCCTCAAGCCAGCTGCTGGCCTTGGGGACCCGACAACTGTCTACCCAGCTGTAGTCTAGCCCCTTGGATGGTGTGGACCAGCTCCTCTGGCTCACCAAATCTTTCCCCAGGGAGGACTGTTTGGAGGTGGGTAAGACCTCGTCAGAACGTGGAGGACGCAAAGAACAACAAGCTTCTGCAGACCTTCCGGACGGGCTGTGAGGCTCCTTCTGGAAGCAGCAAAAGCTGTATGGACTACAAACCCAGTGCATGGAGTTGAGTCCGACTCCCGGCAGATGGGTCAAACATAAGAGTGGTTCTGAACCTTCCTCATGCCACAACCCTCTCATTCAGTTCCTCATGTTGGGGTGACCGCCCCCCCCCCAACCATAACATTATTTTCATTGCTACTTCTTCACTGTTATTTGGCTGCCGTGATGAACCGGGCGACCCCTGTGTAAGGGTCATTCGACCTCCAAAGGGGTCGGGACCCACAGGTTGATAACTGCTGATGTAGGGTGTCTCCGATGGCGTGACTGGTGGGTTCCAACCACCAACCTTGTGGCTATCGGCGAAGCAAATAACCAATATATCACCAAGTCTTCGGGGCTGCGTGACCGGCCTCTGCTTGCACCCGAGTGCAAACCACACGGCGGCCGAGAGCCCCAAACACACAGCCCTCCCTGTTCTCCGATCCCGAGAGTCTGCTCAGTGTGACCTTCCAACCCAGCAGGGTTTTTCAGGGCCATTGGGTTCGTTCTGACTCAGGGGCCCAAGTTACAATAGAACAAAGCCCAGCTCCGCCATGCTCCATCTGCACAATAGTCGCTGTGCTGGAGTTCACTGTTTGCAGCCCTGGCTTTGTGGAGGCCCTTCCTCTTTCTCCTTGGCCTTCTGCCTTACCCAGCCTGGCAACCTCCTCCCAGGGACTGGTTCCCTCTGAGGCCACGCCCAAAGTACACGAGACCAAGTCTTGCCACCTTCACATCGAGGGAGCATTCTGGTTATTCTTCTTCCAAGGCAGACGTGCTGTTCTTCTGGAAGCCCAGGATATATTCAATATATATATTTTGACAGCAGCACAATTCAAATGCCTCGAGGATTCTTTGGTCGTCCTAAGGCATGGCCTAACTTCCCCATTCATATTAGCAGACAGAAAATATCATCGCCGATATGACAGGTGGATGGATGGATTGTGATAAGAGTTGTATGAGCCCTCAATAAGATGATTAAAAAGAAAAATAGAAAATATCATAGCTCGTATCCGACATGACATCTTTGCTTTTTTTTCTCCAATGATTTTATTGGAGGCTCCTACATCTCATATAGCATTCAATATTTCATTTGTATCAAGCATATTGGTACACATGTTGCCCTCTTCAATTTCAAATATTTTCTACTTGAGCCCTTGGGATAAGCTCCTCTTTCCCCCTCCTTTTTTTTTTCTTTTTTTTAGGGGGGGGATCACTGCCCTCAGGTGGTGGGAGTAGGAAGCCCAATCTTTGCTCCTATGGAGCTGGAATTGAACCTCTATCCCAGTGGGCTGCAGTCCCGTGCACAACCCTACGTCACCAGGGATCAGCCCTCCCCCTACTTTTTGAAAAAATATATAAACATCTTTGCTTTTTAATACTTTAAAGAGGCTTTGTTTGGGGCAGCGGATTTGCCCAATGCAATAATATATCATTTGGTTTTCTGTACTGCTGCTTCCCTGGGGATGGATTATGAATCCAAGAAACAGGACACGCTGGGAAACACCCATCTTCTCCCTTTCTCGGGGTGCTATTTATTGGTCCAGTTGTGAAGACTTTTGCTTTCTGTTCTGTTTTTGTTGCTGAGGAATGCTCCATGCCGACAAACCAAAAGACCACACTCAACTGTCATATAGTTGATACTGAATCCCAGGGACGTGATAGGCAGCGTGGAACTGTCTCTGTGGGCTTCCTAGACTGCGTCTCTTCTCAGGGCTAGAAAACCTCATCCCCATGGGTGGCAGTCATGTAGTTGATGTCAATTTCATGACTGGGATGTAAGGGTGGAGTCTAGCTTGTCACTCTGGAGATAGCCAATGAGGCCTCTGTGTGGGCATGGCTTTCTCCTGAGAATTCTGAGAAGTGTCGTGGTATTTCCCAATTGGAGAAGAGAAACTTGTCTCTCAGTCTCTGGAAGTCGGTCCACCGGCAAGACAAGATGGTGGCATGCTGATGGATCCTGAGTCCTGGAACCTGCAGGAGCTGGAGGAGAAGCCACATGGGCTTGCCTTGATGGAACCAGACCTCTAGGGCTGTGAAAACCCCATAGAGACCCCTGCCAGTGCTGAGATGCTTCTAGATTGTCCTGGTATCATTGCACATGCTTCATGAGTCAGAAAGAGACTTTATAGATTGTTATCAGACATGTGGGTTAATATCAGACTTATGATCTTGGACTGGACTGGGCTGGGATGCTTTCTCAATGTTCCATTCCTCTTGTATATAGACCTTTCCCTTATATTCATATGCGTGTTTATGAATTTGTCTCTCTTGTCTACTCACACATCACTCCACTCCACTCCCGTGGAACGGCTGGTGATTTTGAACTGCTGGCCTTGCAGTTCACAGCCCAAGACACAAAGGGGCCATGAGGGGCTCCTCACGCCATACTGAAGGCGGTGGGTTTTGATCTTCACCAGCGAATGCTTCAAGTTGTCTTCACAGTTCCTCAGTACAGCTAACGAGTCTTCCTCCAATCCGGGTGCCATTTTCCTCATATTGTGAGGCTTCTCAGATGGTGTGACTAAGTGTCGTGAGAGGAGGCGACCCTGGCCCACACTCTCCCTCTCTTACTTTTTTTTTTTTTTAGGCATCACTGCCCTGGTGGTGGGAGTAGGAGGCCCAGCCTTTGCTCCTGGGAGCCAGAATTGAACCTCCATCCCAGTGGGCAGCAGTCCTGCGCACAACCACTACGCCACCGGGGCTCAGCCCTCCCTCTCTTTAAATCACATAGCACACCCTTGTCTTGTTAGAATGGCTGCTTCTTGGTATGTCGTTTCCTGGTGATCGCAAGCAAGTGTTCTGCAATCCCCATTCTTTGCAACAGATAAGAATAGGTAGGCACAAAGAGGCCTGTCCATTTGGGTTTTAATTAGGGCAGCCTTAGCTAGAAAAGAGGAACCCTGGTGGCGTAGTGGTTAGATAAGAGGCTCCTAACCATAAGGTCAGGAGTTCAAAACCACCAGCCTCTCTGCAGGAAACAGACGCGGCTTTCTATCCTTCTTTCTATCTTTCAAGAGTTCCAGTCTCAGGAACTCACAGAGGCAATTCAACTCTGCCCTATAAGGTCGCTATGAATTGACACAAACTTTATGACAGGGAGTTTGGGGTTATTAGTAAAAGAAGAGACAAAAGAACAGCACCAGGGGCTGAGCCCCGGTGGCTTAAGTGGTTGAGTGTGGGACTGCGGCCTGCGGGCTTGGCGGTTCAAATCCAGCAGCGGCTCTCAGGAGCAGCACTGGGTAGCGCCCACGACCACCAGAGGCAGTGATGCCCTGCCCCCCCCCCCAAAAAAAAAAAAAAAAAAAAGAACAGCATCAAAGGATGATGTCTGGGGAAGAAATTCTTGACTCTGATCTCTGGTGACCTTTTTATGATCTACGACCTGGTTCCTACCTCCACGTTTCTCCCAAAATGCAAAACCAGAACCAAACTCATCCCCATGAAGTCAGTGATCCCAGAGGGCAGGGTAGAACTACCTCTGTGAGCTCCCAGTCCCAAAACTCTTGATGGGAGTAGAAAGCCATGTCTGCCTTCTGCGGAGAGGCAGGTAGTTTTGAACTGCTGACCTTATAGCTCACAGCCCAATGTGTGACTACTATGCCACCAGGCCTCCTGTGCTTCTCCAGACCCTGTTACTGAGGCACGTAATGAGCTCTTATCTGGGTCCCCTCTCCTCTGCCTGACAGAGCTTCCATCAGCCCCTGGAGAGAAACGGGCAGCCTTTGAGGTGAGGTGGAGATGGGGTATCCATGAGGTAGGAAGGACTTCACGGCAGAGCGTTAGCTCTGGAGGGAAAACCAGGTTCAGAGAAGGCATCTAGCAGGCATGTCCCCAGCCAATGCCACATCCCAGGCAAAAACTTGCCCTCCTCCGCCCAGCATCCAAGGTTCAGGTTGGCCCTCATAGGCTTCCCCTGAGCCCCGGAGATGGGAGAAGGTCAGGCTGGCAGTTCCCAGCCACAGGAGAGGGATCAGTAGACCCCCCAGGCCCATGGTGATGGGTCCCATGCTTATCTTGCTATCTTGATGTGCTCTTGTTTTCTCTCTGTTTCTGTATCTGCAAAACTCCTTTTCCTACCTCCTTAGCCCCGGTAAACACACAGACAGAGAGTAGGTACAGACTGTTCCCAGAAAGGAATTCAAGAAGTCCACTATACAACGTGCTCTGTGAGGCGTGTCGGAGTGGAAGTGCAGATTTAAAAGCACCTGGGTCATCTCTCGGGCTGGCTGAGTGAGGTGACACGGTCCAGCCAGAGGGTGGGGAAATAGCGCGTTGGACACAGCTTCACCTCCCCTGACCTCCTTGGAGAGCGACCTGGCAGTGCCTCTCAGTGTTCAAGCACACTCATCTGATGACCCAGCCAGTCCTCTTCCAAGTATTAATAGATAGACTCGTGCACGCCTGCAAAATAACTGGCGTGTGTACAAGAATATGCATTGCTGCCCTGTGGGGCCTTGCGGGAGACTGGGGACGGGCACAGGGGCGATAAGAAGCTATCAGCTGGACCCATTGGAATACATCCTTGCAGCAGGGTGGCATGCAGCCGCAGAGCTGCATAAAGAAGGTCTGTAGGGACTGATGGAAATGCGCTCCGCTTTCTTGTCAAGTGAAGAGTCAGGTGGAGGGCAGCAAGCCCGCCTGGTGCGCCAGCTGTTCTGGGTGGGGAGCAGAGCTGAGCTTTGCTGGTACCTGCCTGGGGCACCTCTGGAGGAAGACATATCCCCTAGGGATAGAATGGTGTCATGGGGTACAAGTTGGGCAGCTAATCACAAGGTCCGCGATTCAAAACCACTAGCTGCTCTTACGGCGTCCCTCTGAATTAGAATTGACTTGGTGGCAATGAGTTTTCTGGTTTGTTCAGGAGCAGAGGCCCAGAGACCTTTAGGGAGGGGAGACTGCCTTCTTCGCGGAGTCCCCTCTCTGTGGTCAGACGTCAGCATCGAGTGGGTGAAAAAATCCAAGCTCACAGCCATTGAATCAAATCTGATTCGCAGTGACTCGGTGAGATAGGGTAGAACTAAGAAGCCTGTAGGTTTCTGATATTGTACCTCTCTATGGGGCAGAAAACCTCCTTTTCTCTCCCAAGGAGTGGCTGGTGGTTTCGAACTGCTGAGCTCTGAGACGGCAGCCTAACTGGTAACCCAGTACACCACAAGCACTCCTTTCATGGGTCAATTATCATTTAAAAGGGATTTTCAGAAATGAACGCAAATATCCGTTCCTCTGTGAAGCAGAAAAGACCTCAGGAACATTGAGCCTTGTGGAGTAAGCACAGGGGAGTGAATTCAGGTAGATATGAATTCCAATCCTGTGTCTCCCTATGGGTCAGCTGGGTGAACTTGGGCAGGTGACTTAACATCTCTGAGCCTGGTTTCACCACCATGAAAGGGCTCTATTCAAAGTCCTGAAATCCAGCTGGATACGAGGACCAGGCAGGGTCAGGCAACATCACCCAATTATATGGGTGGAAATATCTGACCTGGTGCAGGTTCTGTTGTCTGTATTGTCAACCACAACCACAACAACAACTCATTTTTTAAAAGAGGGGAAAGTAGAACTATTCCGTTTGCTGCAAAGATTAACAGAAGCCAGGCCAGAGAGAAGAAACGGGGGGGGTGGGGGTGGTGGGGGCAGTTTATTCTGTGCTTCCCAGGAGAGATTCACAGACTGCAGCAGGGAA
>PVJH01020690.1:0-40231 GCA_004026705.1 Nesogale talazaci | reverse complement strand
ATAGCATTATATGCTAAAAGGAACCCTGGTGGTGCAGTTGGCTAACCACAAGATTGGCAGTCCAAACTCACCAGCTTCTCTGTGGGAGAAAGATAAGCCTATCTGCTCCCATAAAGATTTACAACCCTGAGGACCCTATGGAAGCATGCTATGACTCAGAATAGACTCAGCTGCATTTTTTTGGTCTGTGTTAGCCCAGATAGACTAGAGAAACAAATTTATAAACACACATATGTATATAAGGGAGAGGTTTATGTACAAGAAGAATGAAGCAGTGAGAAAGCATCCCAACCCAGTCCAGCCCAAGTTCATAAGTCTGATATTAGCTGATACCAATTCATATGTCCTCTTCAGCCTCACGAAGCACATACAATGACGCCAGGACAATCACAGGCCAGTGGGTGCAGAGTCTTGTGTATCCAGTGGTGGTAGAAGCATCTCAGTGCTGGCAGGAGCCTCCCTGTGGCTTCTCAAGCATTTCAGCACTAGTAGGGATCTCTGTGGCTCTTCTGGCCACAGAGGTCTGGTTCCACCAGAGTAAGCCCCTGTGGCTTTTCCTCCGGGATGTCTCACGGGGAGTCAGACATGTGTCTTGTCAGTAGAATGACTCCAAGGGGCAGAGTCTTGTGTCTTGAGTAGTAGGAACTGAGTAGTTCCTGGAGATTTCCCAAAATTCTCAGAGAAAGCCATGCCCACACAGAGGTCTCATTGACTAGCTCAGATTGATAGGCTAGACTCCACCCCTACACTCCCAACCCTGAATTTGTACACCAGAGTACTTGACTGCCACAAGGTACTATATATTGAAATGATAATATTTCTGATATGAGTAAAATAAAATATATTAGTAAATTAAAAAAAATTTTTAGACTATTGGATTACTAACCACAAGGTGAGCAGTTTGAAAACACCACTTGCTTCAAGGGAGAAAGATGAAATGTTTTACTCTGTTAAAGATTTGCAGTTTCAGAAACCCACAGGGGCAGTTCTCCTCTGTGCTCCAGGGTCATTATGAGTTGGAATTGACTCCGTGGCAGTGTGTGAGAGAGAGAGAGAGATTAGAAAATTTAAATAGATCAATATGACTTGGGCTACATTTCTGTTGGACAGTACTGGTATGCACACAAAAAGCTCCATTTATGCATAAGGGGAAAAAAACAATGAGCAAATGCTGACCTCCTTCCAATCAGCGACCCTTTGGAAATGATGCCACTCATTCCACTGTTCTGAGGACAGAAAACCAGAACCCTGGACTTGACATCTAGGGCCCAAAGGACACAAGTCCCACTTACTTCCCCAACTTGGTCTTGAACCAACCACACTAGACACTTTTCATTCCTTCAACCGACAGGGTCCTTATTGCCTCGGGGCCTTTGCACAGTAACTTTTCTCTGCCTGGAATGTTTCTGCTGGGATCTCCTTTCCTAATTCCGCTTCAGATCTCACCTGTCACCTCACAGCCTCAGGGAAGGGTTTCCTGCATTCCAGAGAAGGGGATTTCTTTTCATAGCTTCTCCCTCCAAGCATCTGTCACTGTTATTGTGTATTTATTTGGTGGTGATTCGTTGGTGTCTTTTCCTTTCCTCTGACTGTAACTGTTTGAGCATGGTAACCAGATCAGATCTTGCTGGTATCTTCAGCATCTAGCCCCGCAGTGCTGGCCCAGATTTTCTTGTTGGTTCTAGTTGTTGCTGAGGCTGGCTCCAACCCAAGGGAAAGAAACTGCTGCCCAGTTGACGCTATCCCCATGATCAGCTGCAAATGGAACTACTGTTGTTTATAAAATTTTCATTGGCTGATTTTCAGACGTAGATTTTTCTTTATACCTAGTTCATTTTATCCAGAAAACCCACTACCATGGAGTGAATTATGACTCTTACTGACCCTTGAAAACAGAGGAAAACTGCCTCTGTGGGTTTATAGTGACCCCCTGTGGGTTTCTGAGACTGTTAACGGCTGATGGAAATAGAAAGCCTGGTCTTTCTCCCTTGTAACGGCTCGTGACTTTGAACTGCCCACCGTACAGCTTACAGTCCACCCCCTAACCACTATACCACCCGGGGCTCCTGCACAAAATTGCACTTGCATCCAGAGTAATGGATTACACTCCTTCAATGAAAAATGTTTCTCTGTTGGATCTCTGTGAAAGAGCCCTGGTGACAGTGGATATGCATTGGGCTTTGAGCCTCAAGGTCAGCAATTTGAAATCACCAGCTCTGCCAGAGAATGACAGGGTTTTCTCCTCCTCTAAACATGTACAGTCGGGGCTGAGCCCCCGTGGCGTAGTGGTTGTGTGCGGGACTGCAGCCCACAGGATTGGCAGTTCAAATCCAGCAACAGCTCTCTAAGAACAAGGCGGGGCTTCCTACTCTCACCAAGACAGTGATGCCCACCCCACGCCCCCCCAAAAAAAAACCCCAAATACAAACAAACAAAAAACATGTAAAGTTTCTGAAACTCACAGGGCAGTTCTGTTGTATTCTCTCTTGTTGAGATGATTCTGTGTTGACTCAATGACAGTGAGTTGCGTTAACTAGGCTCCAGGAGGTGTTGGGTAGTACAAATAGTTAATCACTCATCTACTAGCCAATAGGTGGGTAATTCAAACCCACCCACATGCACTCCAGAAGAAACTCTTGACCACCTGCTTCTGAAAGTCCACCTGAGCACTCTGGAGGGCAGTTCTATTCAGCACATGCTGGCCGCTACAACTTGACAACAACTTGACAACAACTTGACAGCAACTGGAATTGTGATAGGGAAAGCTTGTTGTGCCAACATGGCCAATGAACACACGTAAGATCAATTGAAGGGCGGAGATGGAAATGGCTCAGTGAGCCCCGCTCTTGCTCTCGTGCTCTTGGATCTTCGAACCAGCCTGCTGGCTGCCTTCTTTGTTCTGTGGCTCGATATCCAAGTGACACTACCCAGGGGACACCTAATCCGTGGACTGTGTGACTGGGAGTTGAGTTCCTTCAAACTCTGCTTGGCCATGCTCCTGGGATATTTATCTCTTGAGCTGGGGACTGTTGGACTCTGTCACCTGGCTGACTATTGGTGAACTAGTGATGACTATTTGCTGCTTGTGGCCAGGTAGCCTGAATTGCTCTATAAAGGATTACTCAGAGGCCCTCAAGACTCCAAGGACTTCCTGTCAAGTAGCTGTCTCACGCAAGTGAGTTGCACTGAGCCATTTGTACTGCTTTATGGATTAATTAACTTTTTATTTATCTTATATATCCTTTTATCTATATAAATATATAAAGAGAATTACTAGTGTCCTAATTTATTTCGCTAGAGAACTCTAACATAGGAATTTTTTTAAAAAGGAAAAAAATAAGAGGTCTCCACTGCCAACAAGGTGTGGTGTAAGGGTTAAGAACATGGTCTCTGGGGAAAAAGGACTATCTGAATCCTGATCCTCACTCCACTTAGTATAAGAACTTGGGCAAGCTGGTTAAGCAAACTGGACCCTGAATTCCTCATCTGTAATTAGGGGATTGCTCAATATAAACAGAGCTCAGTCAGTTGAGAAAACAATCTGTACAAAACAACAATTTAAGACTGCCAATCCAGTTGGATTAGTACTCACATAGACTCCTCATGTCGATAGTACTTTAAATTCTATGTCATTGAATAATTTTTTTATGGCATCAGTGTATTCTCCTTATACCTGAAGGGGATGATTGACAATGTTTTGTATCTTTGGGTTGTTTTGTTTTGTTTTGTTTTGTTGTTCTTGTTGGTTCTGGTCTTGGTTTTGTTTCTGTCATTGTGGCAGTTACATAATCTGTTTTTAACTTGAGAGGATTAAGAGCGAAGAGGTGAAGTCTAGCCTATCTAACTTGATGCCCTCATTTGGGGGCACTAAGGAGATAACTAGCGCCCTGGAGGTAGGCTGCAGGCTGACACCTTGAGAGACATTGCAGCTGACAAGACACATAGAGACAGGGTGATGGTACCCAGAGCTTAGAAGCTAAAGAAACCACATGGAGACTTCTGCCAGCACTGAGATGCTTACACCATGGCTGGATTCACAAGACTTTCCACCCACTGGCCTGTGACCTTCCTGCATTCAGCGCCATTGCATTTGTTTTGTCAGTCTGAAGAGGACTTTATAGATTGGTATTGTACATACGGGCTAATACCAGATTTATGGACTTCATCTGGACTGATCTGGAATGCTTTTTCATGATTCAAATTGATCTTGTACATAACACTCTTTCTTTTTTTGTGGTGTGTGTGTGTGTGTGTGTGTATTCACTGCCCTGGTGGGTGTAAGAAGCCCAGCCTTGCTTCTGGAGAGCTGCTGCTGGATTTGAACTGTCAACCCTGTGAGCCACAGTCCCTCACACAATCATTATGCCACCAGGGCTCAACCAACACTCTTTCTTATACACATATGAGTGCCTGTGAATTTGTTTCTTTAGTCTATCTACCCAGACTAACACCGTCATAGTATGACAGTCAAAGTAAACCAAAGCTGATCATAACCTAGGGTCAAGCACAAACAGAAGGATTCTGGACTCTAGGCCCAATTCAAGAAGAGTTAGTTCTGACAACCTGGCCCTGCTCTTTACTCACGTTCATTAAGCGATCACTGAAGGTAAGGGTGCGACAGTAAAGTGTGGTGACGAAAGCAGATGGTGCCGGGATGTCTAGCAGACTAGGATCTGGAGCCTTAAAGGCTTGAATTCAAACAATCAGACATATAATCGAAGAGTCAAGCAAGTCCACGTGAAAGAAGCACACCAGCCTGTGTGATCCAAAAAAGATGGTAACAAAATCCAAACATGATGAAAGGAAAAGTAACAGAGCTTCAATTGTCAACATCCAATTTGTAGGAGGCTCTGTGAGAGCCCAAAATACATCTTCAGAGAATCCAGTTAGATTAAGTCTCTGGCAGAGTCCCTCTAGTCCAGCTTTACTAACAGTGATTATTGTAAACTTGATGGTGGTGTACTGAACCCTGGTATAATAGATACTTGGTCAGTTGACCTCCCTCTTGACCCAACCTGAATTTGCTTTATTCGCAAATATTTCTCAATTATTCCACCACAGAAATTACTTTTCTGCTTTTTAAAATATTGTTGATCTTTTCTTTCCTACTCTTAATTTTTATCTTTAGATTATTATTTTCTTCTTCCTGTTTTATTTTGTTTTTGTTTTTTACTGTTAGGTCTCCCAGTTTAAGAAGCACAGAAGGAGTGGATGCATAGAGACAATAACTGATGCAATGGAATGGGGTGGAGTGGAGAGAGGGAAAGCGGGGTACAATCAATGAATGCGGGATGAGGGTGCATTAGAACTGATTATGATGATCTTTATACAAATCTTTTAAAAGTGATTTGACTATGGAAGTATATGATATGTGAATATTATATAAATAAAACTACTTAAAAAAAGAAACCCAACTTGACCTATGGTTACCATGGGTATGGCAGTCTGGTGCCAATTTTATTAAGAGTGTAGGGGTGGAGTCTAGCCTGTCAATCTGGAAAAAGCCACTGAGACCCCTATGTGGACATGGTTTTCTGCCGAGAATTCTGGGAAATCTCACCATATTTCCCCTGTGGAGGTGAGAGACTATAGACTCAGTCGCTTGGAGACGGTTTACTGGCAAGACCACACGGAAGCAGGCTGATAGAACCTAAATCCTGGAAATTGGAGAAGCCACATGGGCTTACCCTGATGGAACCAGACCACTGAAGCCAGGAAAGCCACAGAGAAACTGCTGTCAGTGCTGAGATGCTTGAGAAGCTATGAGAGGCCCCTCCCAGTGATGAGATGCTTCTATCACCATGGATACACAAGACTCTGCACTCACTGGCTGGTAATTGTCCTGGTGTCATTTCATGTGCCTCATAAATCTGAAGAAGACTTTCTAGACTGGTATAAGACATATGAGCTAATATTGGACTTATGGACTTGGACTGGACAGAATTGGAATGCTTTCTCAATGCCCCATTCCTCTTGTCTATAAACCTCTCCCTTATGTACATATGTGTGTTTATGAATTTGTTTCTCTCATCTACCTGGACTAACACACTGGGTAAAGGATTAAGATGTTTTGCTTAGGTGGCATTGAGTTTATTTTAATGGTGGTGAAAAAAATTGGAGAGTGACATCAATATGGGTTGTGCAAAATAAAGAGTTTAATCAATGGTATGCGTTATATATATGTTGAAGCTGTTGTATTGGAGAATATTTCAGCGAAAATTGAAAAAAAATTACACTAATGACAGTGAGCACAAGGAAGAAGAAAATATTCAAAAATTGACTGTGGTAAAGGTTATACAATGCTTCTTGATATGATGGAACTATTGAATGGTATGTTCTGTGGGTGAAGTGCCAACAAAACTTAAAATGCCTGGAACAGCACAGGTACGCTGTGAGGCAATTAACATGTTGTTGTTGCTAGTGCCATCAGTTCTGACTCTGCGTGACCCTGTGTGCAGCAAAAGTCGCTGCCATCGAATCAATGTGACTCACAGCTACTCTGCTGGACAGGATGGGACTGCTTCTGAGAGTCTCCCAGACTGTGACTGCTGAGGGGAGTGGCAAGCCCTCTCTTTCTCCTGTGGAACAGCCGGTGGTTTCAAACTGTAGACCTTGTCGGTCACAGTCCAGTGTGTAGCCTTCAACTATCCTGAGGGGTGAAAGTGTCAGCTCACAGTGTTTGGGCTGGGTCCGGACCATGCAGACCCTCACCCCCCAGCCTCTCAAAAAGACACATGGCCTGCTGGACTTTGCAACCCCTGCTTCCAGCATTCCAAGGAGCTCATCTCTCTGGGCAGGGTCCACTTGGCCCCTTCCCCCAGCCTCTCAAGGCTAGAGGTGGACTGTGCAGCCACTTCCCCCACATTCGAAGAAGCTGGTCTGTGAAAGACCCCCATGCTGCAGCTGCAGCTCCAGAAAACCTCCCTTCTCCTTATTGGCTCAAGCACCATTAGCTTTCTTCACCTCATTTGCGTATCTCCCTGACCCAACGCCTACAAATAGCCTCCTGCCCCACCAACGGGTGCGATTTCCCTGACCTAACTCATTGGGTCATGGTACTCACCCAGGCTCTCAAGATGCTCCTCCCTCTTTCTCTTTTCTCCCTTTCCTCCCCGGAGCTCTTTCCCTCAGTAAAATCTTTCTCTATTTCCCATTCCTGGCTGAATTCCATATCTCTTCTGTGTCTCCTTTGCATCTCTCTGGTAGTGCACTTGAAGTTCAATCAACCAGGTCAGACTGTTAATCAAGCTTTCTTTTTAGAGGTTTTGGAAAGATTGCATAATACTGTGCAGCAAAAAAGACTTGCTTTGTGGCAGACGGGACTGGTTTTGCGATCACAACAGTGCACTTGCTCAGACAGTCATCTCGGTGCACCAGTTTTTGACAAAAAACAAACACTATGCCTCTGTTGCCTCATGTGGAACACCTGACTCACCTGACCTTGCTCTGTGCAATGTCTTTTTGCGTCTGTGATTGCAGAGGTATAGGAAAGGACAGCAATTTGACGATGTAGAAGAGGTGAAGAAAAAATGAGAGAGTTGCTGTTAGCCATCCAAACAGATGTTTCCAAGATCTAATATTTCCAAGAACAGAATCACAGTTTTGACAAATGTACTAAGTGTAATGGGGAATTCTCTGAAGGTGATAAGGTTGTTTTGTAAAAGAAAAAAAAATTAAATATATAACTTTGAAAAAATTCTGATTTTTTTTTTTGGTATCCTCTCAGATGCCATTTTTTGAGTTTGAGCCCATTGATTAAGTCACTGTGACAAACTATCTCCTCAAGCTTCTTTGTCACTTTCCATCTTATTTCCTTTTCAAGGACCTAGTCTTTTCTGATAACATATCCAGAGGACGCGAGGTGAAGTCCTGCCACACTTACTCCTGGCATGCATTCTGGCTGAATTTCTTTGGAGGTTGGTGTGCTCATTCTCCCGGCAACACATGGCACATTCAGCTCTTCGTCAACACCCTAATTCAAAGGCATCAGTTCTTCTCCAGTCTTCCTGATTTAACCCCCAGCTTTTACATGCAAACGAGACAACTTAAAATACCATGGTTGGGGAAACCATGGTCTTCAAAGTGACATCTTTGCTTTTTAACACTTTGAAGAAATAACTCTGAAGCAGATTTCCTCAATGCAATCCATGAACCGAACAAAATGAAATCCCTGACAACTTGAATCTTTTCTGCACTTGTCATTAGGGATTCAGGGACAAGCATTTAGGCTTCCTCTTTGTGGAGGTATAATACATCTTGATGATCTTTGATTTTCATCACTAAATGCTTAAACTCCTCTTCAATTTCAGCAGGCAAGGTTGTACCTGTCAGTGTTTGTTAAAGTTTTGGTTTCTTCTTTATATAGCTCCCCTTCATTGACCATTGGTTCAAGCACACAACGTGAATGAGTATGGTAAAAGTATGCAACCCAGATATACACCTTTCATGATTTTAAACCTGACTACTGTTTTTTTTTAAACCTGAGTCTTGTTCTGTTTAAACCACTGATTCTTGGTGTGTTAGTCTGGGTAAACTAGAGGAACAAATTTCATAGACATGCATATGGATATAAGGAAAAGGTTTATATACAAGAGGAACAGGACATTGAGAAAACATCCAATCCCAGACCAGTTCCAAGTCGTAAGTCCGATATTAACCCATATGCCCGAAATCAGTCTATAGAGTCTTCTTCTGACTCAGGAAGTCATAGGTCAGTGGGTGCAGAATCCTGGTGCTAGCAGGGGTCTCCTCATGGCTCCTCGCTTTCAGGGCTCAGGGTCCATCATCAGCATCCCGTGGTGGCAGAAGCAACTTATTGCTGGCAGAGGTTTCCATGTGGCTGCCCCAGCTTCAGAGGTCTGGCTCCATCAGGGTAAAGCCATGTGGTCTCTCTGCTGGCTCCTCCAGCTTCTCAGATGCTGCCATCTTGTCTTGTCCATGATTCATTGTCTGTGAGACTAACTCCCAACAACTGGGGAAGATAGCTTCTCATCTTCATGAGGGAATTATCGTGAGATTTCCCAGAAGTCTTGGGAGAAAGCCATGCCCACATAGAGGCCTCATTGACTACTCAATGATTATCTCCAGATTAACAGGCTAGACTCCACCCCTACATTTCAATCATAAAATTAACATAGGCACATGACTGCCACACTTGGTCTATGTATAGGTTCCTCATGAGCACAATTAAGAGTTCTGATATTCCCATTGACAATATTATACAGAATTTTATGAAGTCCATACAGTCAAATGTCTTTGCATAGACAATGAAGCACAGTAAGCATCTCTTTAGTATTCTGTTTTTAGCCAAGATCCATTTGACATCATCAATGATATCCCTTGTTCCACATCCTCTTCTGAATCCTGCTTGAATTTCTCTGGGTTCTTGGTAAATGTATTCTTTCAACTTTAAAAAAATTATCTCAGCAAAATTTCACGTTCAAATGATATTAATTATATTGTTTTCAATTTCTGCTAGATCACATGTCTTTGGAATGGACAAAGATAGATCTCTTCAGTTAGTTGACCAAGTAGCTGTCTTCCAAATTTCTAGGCATAGCCAAATGAGTGTTTTCAGGGCTGCATCAGCTGAAGCATTTCAGTTGGTATTCCATCAGTTCCTATTCTTCCCCATCCCCACCCCCAGTGTCTTCAGTGTTGTAGTTTGAACTTCTTTCTTCAATACTGTTGTTTCTTGGTCATATGCTACCTCCTGAAATGGCTCAATAGCTATCAAAATCTTTTTGGTAGCGTAACTTCATTCCATCTTTTTTGGTACTTCTTTTGTCATTCGGTATTTTGACTATAGAGTCCCTCAATATTTCAACTCATGACTTGAATTTTTTTCTTCAGTTCTTTAAGATTGAGAAATGCCACTCATCACCTTCTCATTGGGTTTCCTAATTCGACTGAGGTCTTTGCACCTTTTGGTATAATAGTTTACTTTGTCTTCTCAGGCTTCCCTTTGAAATCTTCTGTTCCTCTTTTCCATTTTAGCTAGTCTACATTTAAGAACAGGAGTCAGAGTCTCTTCTGTCATCTATGCTTGCCTTTTCTGTCTTTTGAATGATTTTTTTTGCTTACTTCATGTATGATATTCTTGATGTCATCCCCAAACTTTTCCAGCTATCGGTGTTCAACGTGTCAAATCAGTTTGTAAGATGGTCTCTAAGTTCAGGTGTGATGTCCTCAATATTGTATTTTGACTCTTGTGGACTTGTTTCAATTTTCTTCAACTTCCACTTCAGGGAGAAGCATCACTAACAAAGCAAGCAAGGTTCTCTGGGCTGGTACCTGCCTAGACTCGCCACTTGATGGTTCACTTCACATTTGTAGTTCCAACAACATCTAATAGCTTGAGTTCCTCTGGGCACATTATGTGTATTTGTTTAACCCTGTTTCAGATCACAAAGTTTCTCTCTCTCTCTCTCTCTCTCTGTCGACCAGCTATCACCTCTTCCCACTCTTGTCCTATTAAATATGTTTTGCCTCCATTTGTTGCTTCCTATTATTATTCTCACCACCTTGAACTTCCTGTGGAGCTGAACTGTGTCTTATTCATCTCTCTGGCTAGCACTGCACTTGGCATACACCAGGCAGACCTTCAGTAAGAGTCGCTGAATGAAAGCATGCATAATACATGAATGAATGAGATGGTTACAGAAGCATGGCCGGGATCCCCTTGTCTAGAAAACATTTTGACGAGGAATTACTGTTTCAATAAAAGTGAGCGCTAGACTTAAAGTGACTCCACATTTTCCTGTTCAGTTTTTTTCCCAGGTTGGCGTCAAAGAATGTATTCATACTACCTTGGAAAGGTCAGATTCGTTCCTGTCTTATGTTTAGCAACTCCAACTGCCTTTGATAACAACAATATGTTGGCGCAAATGTTATGACCTACTTCATCCCCACCTGTTCTCCGCTGCCAAGTGGTTTTTTTTTAAGGAATGAAATTTAAAATTATTCTATCTTAAGTTGTTTAAAAATAGCACCTATCACTGTGCAAACTCGTATAATGAAGCCTCACGCAAAAATAGTACTTTACTCCTCCAAAGCACTTTCGTTATCACCTGGAACAGTTCTTGGAAGTATTTCTGCCCACACGTCATCCTACTGAGCCCTTCGTAAGTGACAGCGTGCAAGTTGTTATTACTAGGTAATGTCTGAGAGTCGGTGAAGTTGGGGTTGGAATAAGATGTTATGAATCCACCTCCATTTTTCTTCTGCTAAATCCTTTTTACTATGCTTGTTGCTTTGCTTCTCCTAGCTAGATTTTTTGCCAAGCCCCCTCTCTCCTCTAAATACAGTTCTTCTGTGAATAACATAGGAGGTAGGAGTGCCAACCAATGTCTCCCACCCCACCTGCCAGTGCAAAATCCAAATGCAACTCTTATTTTTTCAAAAACCTAAACATGAATAGCCTACTGTTAACCAGTAGCCTTACTGATAACATAAACAGTCAATTAGCATAAACAGTCAATTAACACAAATATTATATGTTCTGTGTATTATAGTATATTATCGTATATTATAGCAAGAAGTTTCTTTGTCAACCAAGATTAAAAAGAATTTCACGCTCATCTGTGTGGCAGTACGTTAGTCTGGATTGACTAGAGAAACAAATCATAGATACTCATGTGTGTAAGAGAGAACTTTTGATGGTGCTCAGCTAACAAAAGATATAGAGTCTGGAGTCTTAAAGGCATCTAGCCGGCATCTAGCTGAGCAACAACAAAGCCCACATGGAAGAATCACACCAACTTGCGTGATCATGAGGAGTTGAAGGGATCAAAGAACAAAAAATCATTTCATTGTGAATGAGGAGGAGAACAGACTCAAGTCCATCTGTAGGCAAGTGGTCATCTCCTTCCAGATGGGTCTTGGGGAGGAGTCAAGCCAGTCAGGGTGCAGTGTGGCAATGATAAAAACATATACCTTTCCTCTAGTTCTTTAATGCTCCCCCCACTCAAACTATCATGATCCCAATTCTATCTTACAAATCTCGCCAGACCAGAAGATGTACACTGGTACAGATAAGAACTGGAAACACAGGGAACCCAGGACAGATGAACCCCTCAAGACCAGTGGTGAAAGTGGGGATAATTGGGGGGTGGAGGGAAAGTGGGGTAGAAAGGGGTAACCAATTACATGGATCTACATATAACCCCCTACCTGGTGGACAGGCAACAGAAAAATGGGTAAGGGAGACATTGGGCGGTGTAAGATATGACAAAATGATAATAATTTATAAAATTTCAAGGGTTCATGAGGAACAGGAGGGGGAAAATGAGGAGTTGATACCAAGGACTCAAGTAGAAAGCAAATATTTTGAGAATGATGATGGCAACAAATGTACAAGTGTGCCTGACACAATGGGTGTATGTATGGATTGTGATAAGAGTTGTATGAGCCCCCAATAAAATGACGTTTTAAAAAAAGAAAGGGAAGAGAAGGGAGAGAAAGAGAGAGAGAGAGAGAGAGAGAGAGAGAGAGAGAGAGAGAGAGAGATTTATATCAAAGAACAATTGTATATTGAAAAGCATGCTAGCCCAGTCCAGATCAAGTCCATAGGTCCAATATTAGCCAATATGTCCAATACCAGTCTATAAATTCTTCAGATGTTCACAACACATGCAATGATGCTGAATGCAGAAAGATCACAGGCCAGTGGGGGAAAATCTTGTGCATCCAGTGTGGTGCAAAGATCTCAGCGTTGATGTGGCTCTCCATGTGACTACACTAGTTCTAGGAATCTAGCATAGCTCCATGTGTCTTGTCATCAGAAATATGAAGCAGAGAGAATCTGTCTGTATCTGGCCTCCAGTGAGCTATTTATCTTCATGGCATCTCCAAATGAGATCATCAAGCTGCGACCTGATTATAGGCTAGGCTCCACCCCTCTGCAAAGCGACACCAGATTATGTAACTACCATAGGCAGCTGCTGTGATTACTTCACAAATTATTTTCTTTTTCTTCTTCTCTTCCTCCTTCTCTTCCTTCTTTATCCCCAGTGGTCTTTAGAATGTATTCATTTTATCTTGAAATGACAGGTAACCGCAGTCTCAGACCTCATCTGAAGTCACACGTTGAACAGCTCAGTTTTTTCTTGAATGGCAACCATTTTTCTCTGCTTCTTCAGAGCACTTTCAGCATCACTGAAAGCAATCCCAATGTGTGCCCTGGTGTTATTCAAGGTGGCGATACTGCTTTAAACATGGTGGAAAATATACATAAACTGTCAGAGGAGACTTTATTTTGAGACCCAGCTTCTTGAAGAGATGAACTGCTCACACAGAGATGATCGTGATCACAGGGCATTTCTTGACATGCTCCAGCATAAGTGGATCAGTGCAATTTAAACCTGTGCTGTTCAAGGGTAAACTGCATCTCTCTCTCCCCATCACTTGTGCGCCAATGCTCTAGGCCGCAGGAAGGCATTCGCCAATGAGTGAGTCTGTTTGACAAGTGAAGGGAGGCTTGAGGACACCAAAAATTCTGAAATCTCTGCTGAGCTGAAGGAGGACAGGGAGTTGGACCAGAAAGCATGGAACAGAATCACCTCAAGCTCTTCATTCTTCTGGGCCTCCGTTTCTTCCGCTGTAAACCCGAGGCTAGCATCTCTAGGTGTTGTGAACAGTGAACATACTTGCTGCTAATCAAAAGATTAGAGACACAGAAGCAACGTCTGTTAATCTCCAAAACCAACCAAACAACAAAAGATAGTCATTGAAAACTCTAAAGAGCACAGTTCTACTTTGACACACTCGCAGTACACATTGACTCAACAACTGGTTTAAAGGTCAGACTAGCAGGCTGATCTCACAGAGTGACTGAAACCAACCCGAACTCACTGAGTTAGTGTTCACTCAGAGTGACGCTGCAGGGCAGGGTAGAACTGCTTCTGGGGGATTGGGAGACTGGTTTGGAGTCTTTCTAGGAGTAGAAAGCCTCATCTTTCTCCCATGGAGCAGTTGGTGGTTTCAAACTGCTGACCTTGCAGCCTAATGTATAACCGGTATGCCACCAAGGCCTCCCAGTGTGGTCAAAAGTATTGACTCATAAACTACCTAAAAGCTTCCTGTGCCTTGTATCCATTAGCTGGGATGCTCCAATGGGTCAGAATTTTGTCTCGCCTCTTCTCTGGTTAGACCTTCTAGTCTGACTCAAGTATTTGTTGAATAAATGAAGATAGTATCAAGAAATGTGCTATTCTGGATTGACTAGAGAAACAAATCCAAAGACACTCATACATGTATAAGAAAGAGTATTATATCAAAGAGCAATTGTATGTTAAGAAACCATCCCAGCCAAGCCCAGGTCAAGTCCATAAATCTGATGCTAGCCCAAGAATTTCTTTTCAGACTCATGCAGCACATGCAAGGATGTCAAAGGCAGGAGGACCACAGGCCAGGGCGTGAAAAGCCTGGAGGAGGCATCTCCGTGTGAGTGTGGGTCTTCTCAGCTCCAGGGCTCTGGCTGCCAACAGCGTGGCTCCATGTGGATTGTCAACAGATTGTCATGCTTTGGGGGCCTAGAAAGCCCAAGGAGTGGCTGGTGGTTTCAAACCGCTCACCTTGGGGATTGAAGCCCAGGGTGTACCACTCCGCCACCACTCCTATAAGAAAAGCCACAGGTCAGAGGAAATGTGGTGGCGGCATCTTGTCTGTCTCACAAAACATCGAAGGACCAGTGAACTCCAGAGATGCACACGGTTGTCCTTGTAGTTAGGGAGTTGGAGAGCTCAGAGGATAACCCGAGGGCAGACTGACAGGCCCTGGTTTCCAGGGAGTGTCCATTATGCAAAACATGCTGCAAGTGATCAGCTCCAGTCGGGTGTCACAACGAAACTTACCCCCATCCACCCCCCACCTCCGCTACCCATTTCCACAGGCTGTAAATCAAAGAACATTTGATGAACCAGGAATAGTTAGGTGTCAGTTATCACATCTGAAGGATTTGGGAAGAAATCCTCTGGTGATTGCTCTTGTTAAGCAAAGGATAGCGCCGCACCCGCCCGTGCAATGCACCAATTTTGTCAACCCATTGTTGGGATAGTAACCCTGGATTAACAAACAAACTCAACAAACAAACCAAGGAACCATAGCAACACAAAAGGCCAATGCCACTGAGTGGCTTCGGCTTCATAGCCACTCTAGATAGGAAGCTGTGCGTCTTCACGGGAGCAGTCTCAACTTGCCTCCCGCAGTGTAGACCCAGCAACCCTGGTGGCGTGCAGGTTAAGCACTGCGCTGCTGCGATTCCCAAGGTCAGCACTTGAAAACTACCGGTTTGCCCGCGGGAGAAAGACGCGTATCTACGCGGCTTCAGTCACCGGGACGGTTCTCACCTGTCCCGTGGGGGCGCTATGGGTCGGCACCAGTGAATTTCCTTTGGGATTTGGTAGTGTGGGCTTGTTATTTCTTGGACGTACAGTAGGGGACGCCCCGGGACCGATTTTATGGCTTCATCTTTTCCAAGCGGTCGGTTTAGGAGGGGGGCCGAGTGGAGTGGGTGTGCCCAAGGAGTAATGGCAAAAGTAAAACACTGAGCAACAACACAAAGAAGCCAAGTCAAGTGTTCAAACTCCAAGATCCACGAAAAGGAAGAGGCAGGACGAGCCAGAAAACAACCCGATTTGCAAGCGTCGTGGGTGGCAGCAGGTCTCCTCACCTGTCCACCCAGGTCAAGATTCCCCCGATCCAGCGGGGTGGCGATGGGTCGCACAGAATTATTCTCAGTTTTTTTCTTTTGACCCTCCCCCTCCCTTTTTCCCGTCCACGTTTCCCGAATGCCTAAGTCCGTGCTGGTGGCGTAGGCTGCGTAGGCTCCGGGAGTCGGCAGATCGGTTTACACCCAGCCCTCAGTAAATAAGCCGCAGGAGATCCACCCACTGGCTTTCCCTCTTCCCTCTTCCCCTCCACACTCCCGACTCCTCTCGCCCGCGCCCCGGTCTTCGCAATCTGGGTTCGCTGCAGCTTGCTGCCTGCCAATGAACAGCCATGCTTCGCGTGATTGTGGAATCGGCCGCCAACGTCCCCAAAACGAAATTTGGGAGACCGGACCCCATTGTTTCTGTTATTTTTAAGGGTAAGAGAACGTTTTCTTGTGCTTGGGGGAGGTGACAGTGTCGGGGCCAGGTCCTTCACCGTCTGCAAGCAGGGGGCTGGCGATGAAGCTGTCTCTGGGTTGGGAGCGAGTCTGTGACCTGTACAGGTGAGGGGAGAGGACCGATCGGCGATATCTGAGGCGTGCCTGAGAATTTCCTCCACTTTTTGAGACTCTTTGAACGGACTGATCCTTGTTTGTTTGTTTATTTAGCTGCAATAACGTGATTTCTGAAATCTTTTGGGGATGGGGTTATCTGTTAACGCCCCCTACCCAACCACAAAGTCCCCCAAACCTAAATAACCTAAAGGTATTTTTTTTAAAGGTTTGCGTTTGTTCAAAGTAAAAGTTGAGGCAGTTTTACATACATTTGGATTTTTTTTTCTGCTCGTGGTAAATGAGTAGAGGAGGAGGAAGAGAGGAATTCCATTTCCCAGTTTTGCTCCAGCGATCGGCACAGTGGTTTCTACTGTCACCGGGCTACTGGCACTGGAGGGTGCGGCCAAATTATTACTGTAGATCCGCCTGTTTCGTGCCTCTTTGTAATTGTCTTCATCTTTAGGGAGTTGGGGTGCTTATTGTAAATGGTGTAGCTTTTTCATGGCTCATGCGAGAAAAGAAATGAAAGAATTTAGTTCTGTCTCACAGAAGGTCCTTGGAAGGTGGCCTGATTTCCCTGAGTTCAGTCTTTCAATCTGGAAAATGGATGTGGGGGGTTTAGACTTGATCCTCTAAAAGTGGCTCTTCTTAACTACAAAAAGATGATCCTCCTTTCTCACTCCCCAACCCAGTGACTGGTGTGAGAGATGACTTGCTTCCAAACAACTGAAAGACCTTTTCATTTGCCTGGGGTGGTGTAGCAGAACCTGTGTTTGGGGGACTTTTTCATCTTCTCTTTGTCCGTGGTCATTGGTAGATTGCCAGCTCCCCTTTTGGCTGGTGAGGTGACAGAGGGCGAGGCTGGCAGGGAGAAGGACCTCAGGGTGTGGACCACACCCTAGCACCGCCTCTGTTCCTCTGGAACCGCCCTGACTTCTGCCTCCCCATATCTGGGCAGTCTACTCCCTTCTCTTATCTCTGGTCTGCTTGTCTCCTGTTTCACTTCTCAAAGCTCTTCCAAGGAGAAAGAGCAAGAAAATGAAGGAAATGAGGTCCATAACCTACAAAGAGTTGTCTAGTTTTTTTTTTTTAATTAGATGCAGAGGGCAAAAGTTGGAGTCTTTAAGAATGATATGGTTTCAAAATTGGATGAGTTGGCATTAAAAGTTTTCATCTAATGCTTTATAAGTGGTTAGGATTTTGCTTTTTTCCCAATCTTTTATTGTTTAGTCTAACATGGAAAGTTTCTATCATTCTTCATTGATGTGGGAAGAGATATTAAAAAAATAATGCATTCAACCCATTGTTCTCACTGAAGCAAATTCTACAGATTGCAAAGGAGCTAGAGTGAACGCGATATTGAACTGACTTGTCTAGATGTGTGTGCATTGTATGCAAACTGGGAGTGAGTCAAACTAACTTGAGCACGAAACCAGGAGAAAGATTTGGTTATGTGAGAAAAAGAGTCCATCTAAACGATCAGATTCTCGAGATGGAGATGACGTCATTGAGCGGTAAAGTCATTCATTGTGCATCCATCTCAAAAGCAACATGACAGAAGAAAACACACGGAACCCACCATTGAAAGAATCTTGTTCTTGAGGACTTTGCATACCCAGTGACCTTATCTACCCTAGATTTTACTCCCTTAGATGTCACAGCAGTGAAATATTGAAAACTGATATCCTTGAGTCCCTTTTGGTCTTAAGGGTCTATAATTTCACAGTGCAGGCATTGGGTTATCTGTTCTCTACAAGAGGTGAGAAACATTGCCTGAGGTCACAGGAGGGAATATACTAACAAAAGCCTCCCCACCCACCCCCAAGTTCAGGCTATTGCAGTGGGATCAGTCTGTCCCACTGATTTCAAATCCGGGTGCTAGACGGGCAGGACTAGGGATACCATGTCTGTTAGGAGGCCGTGGGAGGTGCAAGTGGTTAACTGATCCAAGTCCACTCAGAGGCAGCTGAGAAAGCAGCGTAGACAGTGTGGGGAATAAGAAATAAAGATGTCAAGGCAGTGCCCTGTGTTTCCGGCCATGCGTACATAAGACAGCAGGGTCAGGGCAACTGATGCTCCGCTCAGACTGCAAGGTGGTGAGAAGACTCGCCAAGTGAAGGGTGTGTTCGTGGTGATGCTGGCACAGCGTCCGTGAGATCCTGCTGGACTGATGTGATGCCACAGCTGGGAATGAGCTGGGCTGACAGAGTGGGCCTCTGAGGTCACAGTTCTCAGGCTGACCCACTCAGGGCCTCCCATGAGCCATGGGGGTGTTTTGGAATGACTGCCACTGATAGCTAGCAATGTAGGAGTTGATTTTGGAACTTATTTGATTTACCATGCCCCGTTGGTGTGGTGGGTTATGCATGGAGCTGCTTGCTGCAAGGTCAGCAGTTTGAAACCACCAGCCGCACTGAGGGAGGAAGATGGGTCTTGCGACTCCCATAAAGAGTTATAGCCTTGGAAACCCATAGGGGGCAGTTCCAGCCTCTCCTATAGGGATGTTATGTGCTGGAATTGACTCAGTGGTTGTGAATTTTGAGTTTGGGGGTACATCACGAACTCTGGTGTAGCAGAGAGTTAGGCATCGGGGTGTGGACCACAAGGTGGATGGCAGTTCAAACCCAGCAGCCACTCTGCAGGAGAAAGACGCGGGTCACTAAGCGTCGGCATGGACTTGCCGGTGGTGGGTCTGGGGGGTGCTAGGTTCACTGGGTCCCTGTAAAGCCTTGAGTTACAGTTGGCCAGTCTTTCGGGATTCCTCCTAGGTGGCCAGACCGTGACACTGGCTCTAGCTGACGGTGAACTTAGGGCCTCTTTGGCCTCTCCAAACCCAAAGGCTTGGCGCTGCCCCTGAAAAGAAGTTTTAGCTTTAGTTTAAAATTTTGAAAAACATTTTAAAGTTACTTTTTAAAAAATTACGGAAGTGGGCTGAGCCCCGGTGGCGTAGTGGTTGTGTGCGGGACTGCGGCCCACTGGGATGGAGGTTCAATTCCGGCTCCCAGGAGCAAAGGCTGGGCCTCCTACTCCCACCACCTGAGGGCAGTGATGCCTTAAAAAAAAAAAATTACGGACGTGATATATGTAAAAAACAAACTGACAAACAATCCAGGAAGAACTACAGTAGCAAGTGAACATCCTCACATCACGCGCGCGCGTGCACACACACACACACACACACACACACACACACAGCTACCTACTTTGCCTCTCTCACCACTCCTATGACCTATGGGCAAGCACTGGTAATACTTTGATTTGAATCCTTCCAGAATGTTTGCTACAGGGATGGAAGTTCATCCAGCTTCTCTCTGTTGACAGCACTGCTGTGAAGGATGGTAAATGTGTGTATTCTTGAAGGATGGATTCCACTGTGTGTGTTTCTTTCTCTAAAAGGTGGGTTTGCTAGACATTGTCACAGATTTCCATTTTCCCTCTGACTCATCCCTTGCCTCTGTATCAAATCTCAGGAAAGGATGATTGAGGGGGAAATGTCACATGTATTTTTACATTTGCTTCCTCATTACCACGTGGTGGCATTACATTCTAATGAAACATTCCATTCCTAGAGAATAGGTACTTTTCTCACCCTGTCCCTGTGATAGCACCCATTCCACCGGTCAGATGTTTTTCTCTCTCTCCTACCATGCACACACCTGTTCCTGGATCCTGAATGACCTCTGCCTCTGCCCAAATGACCACCACACGATTGCTATCCTACGACTCCTAGTTCCCCTAGTTTTCTGCTATCTGACCCCAGGGTGTCTGTAGAGTTCAACCCTAGGTATTCCTTGAACCCTCCTCCAATTAATTAATGGATTACCGTTTAGTCTTCAGCAAGCCATGTAACCTCTCTTAGAACGCTGTCTTCTGCTTATAAAGGAGGCTGTAGTGGTTTCTCTGATGACAAGTCACTCTCCAGAAATCCCCTGAGGTTGTGATTCATGCAATAAATACTTGCCTGGTTCATTGCAGCAAAAAATGATATTACCATGGGAAATTTTATAATCTTAAAAAAAACTTTAATGGAAACATTAACATGAAGAAGTGCTCTCCATATGAAGAAAATTATGAGGTTCCATTAAGAAAGGTGAGCAGTATGCGGAGAGAAAAATCTAGTGGGTCTCACTCCTTGCTGTCTATGCAGGCACCTGGTGAATAACCCCACCCCCTCTCCACCACCCCTCACTCCCCACCCCCAGGGGATTAGCTCCCTCAGGGGGTGGAGTGGGGCATTATCAAGCCTGCGGCCTGGGAGTTGGTTCTGATTCTTAGTGACTAGAATAGAACTGAATTTATAGAACTCTCCTGGTTGTCAGTCTTGTGCAAACAGGTTTCCAGGCCTTTCTTCATCAGCACATTTGACTGGGTTTCAACCACCTGCCTTTTGGTGAGCAACTGAGCACAGACTGCCTGCACCCCCTTCTAGCAGCTCCTTGCCACTGAGCTGACGCCAACTTATGGTGACTGTATGGTTTCCAAGGCTGTACATTTTTTATGGGTGCAGACAGCCTCATCTTTCCCACTAAGAACGGCTGATGGGTTTGAATTACTGAACTTATAGCTAGCAGCTTAAAACAAACAAACAAACAAGCAAACAACCCTCAGCGCCATTCGGGGTCTTTAGGTGCACCATTTGACCCATCAAGAAGATTCCCATGGGCTCACACTGATCAACCAGCCAGGCGGCCTGCACTCCTGGCACCATGGTGGTGTATTTACAAAGCACTCAGAAAGGCAGAAGTGTTTAATCTACTGAGTCATTCATGTCACTTCCTGGAGAACAAGGCTGGACACTCACCACCTAAGGAAAGTGGCCCAGCCCTGCTGAAGCATGGGAAACCTTCAAAGCACACTGCCCAAAGTCACATTCTACAGACTTGTGGGCGTTGACAAAGCCACAGTTGCTTTTGATTCCTTCCCTTCCCCCACCACGTATCTTTTAAGGTCCCAGCTCAGGCTGCTGAGGTTTGTGGGGTTTGCGTTTCCTTTCTGTTGGGTGAGTGTCTTCATTGTCTCCTTGGATTTGAACAAGAAGGCACAGAATTTATATGCCTGGATATTTCACAACACCTGGCAGCACCTCACTAATGGTGAATATATATATTTAAATGCTGACTCTGGAGAGAATGAGCTGGCAGGAGATTTGTGACTTCTTGGTGCAAAAAAAAGCATTCACACTTGATCCTAGAAGGAACCAGGCGACATGGGCCAATCTCCTTCTTTCGGGCAGAAGTGCATTCATCTCGCAGGTGCTTTGTGAATGAGACTTGGCAAAGAGCAACTTCACATGGTACTGAATGCTGAGCAGAACCAATTCCTGAGACCTGTTAAATCACAGTCCTCACATTTTTTTGCATTTCTGATTCTGGCAAGGCAGATGTGAAGCCGCAGTTATGTTGCAGAATTCAAATGTGAAACAGTCAGTGTTTTATCACGCATAAAATGCCAGAATGCCATATATACCAACATTCACTACCTGCTGTGTAATTTTCTATCAGATAGTTGTTCTGTGCTTTGAGGAGATCTTAGACTGGGGTCACAACTGGTGAACTCTCTACATATAAGTTATGTGTTTCAAAGAAATACCCCACACAGTTGTGGAGGCGGGCAAGTCTCAATCCATGAGTCAGGAGGAGGCTGGAGGCTTCTTGATTCACATGGTTGCTGGGGCTGATGAGTCCCAAATGGACGAGACCCAGAGGTCAAAAGATTAAAAAGTTGAATGCAGCATGGAGAGAGTGAACTTTGTCAGCATGTGTATCTACTCTTTGTTGGATGCAGGACACGCCAACAAGAAAATGGATTGGCTTTCCAATTGCTGGCATTTCTACCAATAAACCTTTTAATCGATCATTTATGCTAGATCACAAATTGGAGGATAATTTCATTGCCTTGCATGGCGGAATAGCAAGTGGTTCCGTGTCTGCCAAACCTTTGAGAATCATAGTCAAGTTGGCACATGACACTAACCATCTTGAACAGGATGTCTGAAAAATACAAGAGGTTTCAAAAAGTCAGTGGACATATGAAATCGAAAGACAATGGAACTTCCTTCCAAACTTTCACAGAAGCCCCTTTCTGTGCCTACTCCTCGCCATATTGACATGGTTAGGTTACAAAGACCAGGTGATTGTTTGAAAAATTGGCACTGTGTAGAAATGAAGGATGAGCACATCAGGTCACAACCCAGAAGATGACTACATCATTCCACAACTGTCCAATTACGTCATTCCATATCAGGGAGCTTCAGAAAGTTCAGGGAAATATGGAATGAAAAATAATGACATTGTTCCATGAACCCTTTGAAGCACCCTTGTAACTACCAAACCACTGAGAATCATTGTGGCAGCCACCGATCTGTGTCAATTTCAGCCCTGAGAGTGTAGGGGTGGAGTCTAGCCTGCCAATCTGGAGATAGCCAATGAGACCTCTTTGTGGGCATAGCTTTCTCGTGAGAATTCTGGGAAGTCTCAATTGGAGGAGAGAGACTTGACTCAGTCTCTTGGAGACCTTCTGCTGACAAGACAACACAGCAGCATGCTATAGACCCAGAGTCCTGGAGATTGGAGGAGCCGGAGGAGAAGCCACATGGGCTTACCCTGATGGAACCAAACCTCTGGGGCTAGAGAAGCCACGTGGAGACTCCTGCCAATGCTGATGCTTGAGAAGCCACGGGGAGACCCCTATCAATGCTGAGATGCTTCTACCGCCACTGGATACTGTTGATGGACCCTGAACCCTGGAAATGAGGACCCAAAGGGAGACTCCTGCCAGTACCAAGATGCTTCTACTGCTTCTAGTGACCACTGGTAACCAAGACTCTGCACCCACTGACTGGCCTGTGATTGTTCTGATGTCATTGCCTGTACTTCCTGAGTCGGAAGGAGATTTTATAGACTAGCATCAAACATATGGGCTTACAGACTTTATAGATTGGTATCGATCATATTGGACTTATGACCTTGGACTGGAATGGGTTGGGATGCTTTCTCAATGTTCCATTCCTGGGCTGAGCCCCAGTGGTATAGTGGTTGTGTGCGGGACTGCAGCCCACAGGGTTGGCAGTTCAAATCCAGTAGCAGCTCTTCAGGAGCAAGGCTGGGCTTCCTACTCCCACCAGGGCAGTGATGCCGCCCCCCCCCCAATGTTCCATTCCTCTTGTATATAAACCTTTCCCTTATATTCATATGTGTGTTCATGAATTTGTTTCTTTAGTCTACTCATGGGCCAGACAAGTTGACCTATAACCATCAGAGTCACTGTTACTCTTAAGCTCAGAGTTTGTTGCTACTAGGTGAACATCATTGATGTGTAAACGAGCCGAACAAATTTTTCTGCTGTTGTAATTCAGGGGATATGTGGAATGATGAGCTGGTGGCTAAGTGATCGCTAACATCTTACGACTTATCAGCTAACTTCTAATTAGGTTTGAGATAGGAAGACCTAGCATTAGTGAAGCTCCTAATCTCCACCCTTCTTATTTGCTAGGTGGGAGTCCCTGGGTGGCACAAACAGTTAATGGGCTCAGTGGCTAGCTGGAAGGTTGGAGGTTCAAGTCCATCCAGAGGAAGCTTGAAAGAAAGGTTGGTGATCAACTAGAATCAGGAACACTCTTCTGCTTGGACCTACGTGGGGTAGTCAGGAGTTGGAATTGACTTGATGGAAATGGTTCTGTTTTGATTTTCACTTCCTGGGAACCCATGAGCAAATGAGGCAAGATCTTCACCTGAATGTCTTTAATAACACCTCCTACCTTGCAGGGTTATTTGAGGATTAAACGAATATACAAAATGCCCATGTGAATTCTGGAATTTCCTTTCACTTAATGAGAGTTATTTTATGGAGCACTGCAAGGTACCAGGCAGGATGCCAGGATCCAGCGCACCAAAATATGCATTATGTGACTTTGGTCTTCAAAGCCCAGGAGATTAACTAGTTAGGACACAAGGCAGAATGAGGTACAAACCAGACTCAAGACGCAAGAGACGATCATGGGAAGAGTAGACGCTGGTGAGAAAAACTTCCTTTAGAAGGAAAAACTTCCTTGGACGTGATATTTAAAGAATGAGAAGAAATTTGGCAGTAAAAGAGAATGGGGGCTGAGCCCCGGTGGCGTAGTTGTTGAGTGCGGGACTGCGACCCATTGGCTTGGCGGTTCAAATCCAGCAGCAGCTGTCTGGGAGCAAGGCTGGGTAGCTTCCATGACCACCAGAGGGCAGTGATGCCCCCCACCCCCACCCCCCAAAAAAAATGAGAATAAAGACAGGCTTTGGAATGACACAGAAATCCCACTGATGTCCATAGAGATGGATGGCTATGATGAGGGAGCACTTTGCCCAGTCAGTGAGGAGCCTCTAGTTAGTGATGTGAAGGACAGATTTGTGCTCATTGGGGGAGCAGCTGGAGGTCTACATGTTGTGGCAAGAATGCTCCAGGGCTGGCATGAGAAGGAAGGGACTAATGTGAAAGTTACTAAGGAAGCAACCTGATTGAACTTGTGCAAAACCCAGGCAGATCTGGTTATGGCTCCTCACACTCTACTAGCATGAGAGGAAACATCCCCTTCTTTCTTCCAGAAGTGTTTGCCTTGGGGTGAGAGCAGGGCTGGACGTGGTGTGATTTGTAGGCCTTTATTAAGGGACATTGTTAGAGAAGAGATAGAGAGGGCCTGAGAGGACAGAAAGAAACAGGGTATAGACATCAAAAGTTCCAGGAAAGATATAAGTTTTCTCTCATCTTGGGGAGCAAGCAGGGAGCATTTCTTCAACCCCACAACACCGTAGTATCATTTCTATAAAGCCTCCTCTTCCAGTTGTCCTTCCTGGAAGCGTAAGGGTGTCAGAGTCAGTGACTGTTTCAATGCAGGGGACAGATTGCCACTCAAACTTGCTCAACTCACACGTGGAGATTTTCGCTCTCTCTTAAACCCACAGAGAAATTACCTAGAGCTCAAATCCTGGCTGTTGTTGTCGATAATGTCAAGTACTGTTGAGTTGATTTCCTTTCCCAGGGATCCCACGTAATGGAGAAGCACTGCCCCACCGAGTTGTCTGGGCTGTGATCTTTCTGGGAACAAACTGTCTGCTTTTTCTCCTACTGAGCCCCTGGCGGATTTGGACTGACAAGCTTTCAGTTAGCAGCTGAGCCCTTAACCACTGTGCCAGTCAGGTCCCTATGCACATCATAGGAACTTATCCCAAATTTCCCAGGTAGAGAGCATTTTCCCCTCATTTCCCTTCCTCTCCCGTGCTCTCTCCTCATCTTTCCTGTCTCCCGTGCAGCCTCGTGTCCCGGCCTCTTCCTGCACCTCCCCTCCTGGCTCTCTCTGCACGGCCCACCTTGATGCAGTCTATCACACCTGCCCCTCTCTCAGCTCCTCCTTGCATGAGGCTTTGGGTCCTCACTGAGCTGACTCAGTCCTGACTCGACCCCTGACGCCAGTTTGCACACTTTGGGTCAGGTGTTCAGGCCCGGTCCATTCAGCCCTGTTGTGAGAGGGTGTTTCAGGTAGGATGGGTATCCGAGATGTTTTTCCTTTACAAGGCAGTGTGAACACCTGCCCCACCCCCACCTCCACACATACTCCCACCTGCCCCACCCCCACCCCACCCCCATGCCTTCCAACTTCGCTCTCCCTCTCAAAAGCTCCCTTCTTCTTATGATCAGCACAGTGAGGGGAAAGGGTGAGCTTCAGTCAGGAAGCTTAAGCATCATTCCTGCCTTGATTGCTAGCTACGACCTATCTTTGGGCAGCTGTATTTCTGGGGTTTGGCTCCTCATCTGTAAGATGGGGATCACGATATGTACTTACAGTGACACTTGAAGGGTCAATAAACTCTCACTGCCTTCAAGTCAGTGCTGACTCATGGTAACCTCCTGTGGCTTTCTAAGACTTCAGCTGCTTATGGAGTAGAAAGCCCAGTCCTCCTCCCCCAGAGCTGCGACGGGTTTTGAACTCTCGACCTTGGGGATCGCAGACCAACAGGTCTCCATTAAGGAGCAGCAGAGATGGCATAACTGATACACTTAGCATCGTGCCTGGCACATAACAGTTATATGACAAAGACTCATTTTCTTTTCCTTTTGTGGAGGAACATCCAGAACCATAAGGGCATTTCTGAGGGGGACCCAGGTTTAGTTGTCCTGTATAAACGGGTGTCCATCAGCTGTGGCCACACGGAGGCATCTGGAAGGCAGAGTCTGCCTCTCTGGTCCCTGTGAGAGCCCCATGTAGTTCAAGACAGGCAAGTAGCAGCTTCTTGACCGCTCTCTGTTGACTTGCGTTTGAGTTCACATTTGCCTTACAAGCTCAGAGTGACCACTGCTGAGGTGGGATCTCACCGCTCTGGTGATAAGAAGTCTGCCTGGCAAGGGGCCCGGTAGAAGCTAGAAGAACCTGAGGCATCGAGGTCACCGTAGCCCTGGTCCTGTATGGCTAGGGTTGTGCTGAGAGCCCTGGTCAAGTTGAAGGGATATGGGGAATATCTGCTGGTCCCCATTTGGCCCTAGATATTCTAATTGGCCTCCCCAGTACAGGGCTGGGACTTATCATCACCCTTCTCCTCCCTGCAGGGGATCTGGCAAGCAGCATAGCCCTAGATCATCCCCCTCTTACAATTCTGACGTCCTGTCCTCCCTCACAGGAGAGCTGGTGGCATCGTGGTCACGAGTTGGGCTGTTAACTGCGAGGTTTCAAGTTCAAAAACACCAGTCACTCCAAGCGAGAAAGAAGAGGCTTTGTGTTGTTGTGAGGTGCTATTCAGGTGGCGCCAACCTACAGCACCCTTAGGCACAACAGAATGAAACATTGCCCGGCCCTGTGACATCATCACAAATGTTCCTAGGCTTGAGCCCATCGTTGTAGCTACGCTGTCCATCTGCCTCCTCGAGGGTCATCCTCTTTTTAGGCTGCCCCCCTCCTTTGCCAAGCATGATGTCTTCCAGGGACTGGTCTCTCCAGACAACACGTCCAAAGTATGTAAGACAAAGTCTTGCCACCCTTGCCTTGAAGGAGCACTCTGGCCCTACCTCTTCCAAGACAGATCTGTTTGTCCTTTTAGCAGTCCACGACACTTTCAATATTCTTCTCCAACATTGCCGTTCAAATCATTGATTCTTCTTCAGACCTCTTCATACAGTATCCATCTTTCACATGCATATGAGGCAATTGAAAATTCCATGACGTGGGTCAGGAACACCTTAGTCCTCAAAGTAACACCCTCACTCCTCAATATTCTAAAAAGATCTTGTACAGCAGCAGATTTACTTAATGCAACTCATCTTTTGGCCTCTCGATTACTACTTTCGTGAACATCTGTGGTGGATCCAAACCAGACAGAATTCTTGACAGTTTCAACCTTTTCTCCATTTATCACGTTGTCACTGATTCGTCCAGCTGTGAGGGTTTTTGTCTTCTGGACGTTGAGTTGTAATCCATTCCGATGACCGCACTCCTTCATCTTCATCAGCAAGTGCTTCAAGTCCTCCTTGTTTTCGGCAAGCAAGATTCTATCGTCTGCATATTGAAAGTTGTTAATAAACCTTCCTCTGATCTTGATGCCACATTCTTCCCTGTAGAAGCCAGCTTCTCTGATGATTTGCTCAGCATACAGATCGAATGAGTATGACAAGAAGCTACAACTATGCTGTTGTGCATCTTTCCTGATTTTAAACCACACAGGGGTCCCTTGTCCTGTTAGTACAACTTCTTGACCCATGTATAACTTCTGCATGAGTATAATGAAGTGCTCTGGAATTCTCTTTCTTCTGAAGGTTATCCATACTTTGTTATGATCCACACAGTGGAATGCCTTGGCATAATCAATAAAGCACAAGTAGACATCTTTCTGGTATTCTCCGTTTTAAGGCAAAAATCCAATGAGCATCAGCGTTGATACCCTGTGTTGTGTGTCCTCTTCTCAATATGGCCTAAAGCTCTGAGAGCCCCCCCGTCAATGTCCTGCCGCATCTATCATGGCATGATCTTCAGCAAAATTTTACTTCATGTGATATCAATGCTATTGTTCTTTCATCTGAGCCTTCCGTTGGGTCACCGTTCTTTGGGATGGTATAATATGGATCTCTTCTAGCCACTTGGCCAAGGAGCAATCTTCCAAACGTCCTGGCACAGACAAGGGAGTGCCTCCAGTGCTTCATCGGCTGGGGATTCCTACTCCTGGTTACAGAATCAGAAACTCACAAGGACAGGCACACCCTGCCCATAGGGTCCCTGTGAGTCAGCTTTGGCTCCAGGGGAGGGAGTCCTTCCTCAGGGCACCTATTAGAATGTGCCGTCTCATATTTGCTGACTGATTTGGCTTCCATCTTCCGCCTCCTTCAGTTTCTTCATCATCTGCATGAGGTCAGGAACCTTATCTGCTTCCCCAACACTCAGTTTGTATCTGGCTTACGGTGGATAGTCAATAAGGAATTAGTGAATGTGTGATTCTGGTTCCTTACTTCAAGCATGGAGGTCAGAGCTTCCTAGTCCAGAAGGGAGCTGAATTCCATGGCCACAAACTACACAACGCATCCCCAGGACTCAAGACTTCAGGGTTTGCACAAGTTGTTGGGCTTCATTAGACTGCTTCTCAAAGGAAGCAGAAAGTCCAAGGTAGACTCGACCTCTGACCTTCCCATAAGGGTGTGTTAGTCTCGGTAGACTAGAGAAGCAAATTCATGGACACACATATGTATATAAGAAAGAGCTTTGGTATAGCTGGATTTGTCAGGTAGAATTGGGATCATGATAGTATGTGTGGGGAGTAGAGGAAACATTTAAGAACCAGAGCAAAATTGTATATTTCACTGTTGCTTCACTGTACCTCGACTGGCTCATCTCCTCCCCACTCCCCTCCTGTAAGGCGATGTCGCTTCACCAACTGATGGGCTTTGGGTCCCCAATTTGCACTCCCCCGCATATATAATGATAAAATTTTTAGTTTTGATGTCTGATACCTGATCCCTTTAAAACCTCATGGTCACACAGGCTGGTGTGCTTCTTCTATGTGAGTCATGATCCCAATTTTACCTTACAAAGCTGGCTAGACCAAGGGATGTACAGTGGTATAGATAGGAACTAGAAGCATGGGAAATCCAGGACAGATGATCCCTTTGGACCAGTGGAGGGGAGGTGAAGTAGAAAGGGGGAACTGATTAGCCTCCTCCCTGGGGTACAGACAACAGGGAAGTGGATGAAGGGAGACTTTGAACAGTGTACAATATGACAAAATAATAATAATTTCTAAATTATCAAGGGTCCATGAGGAAGGGGCAGTGGGAAGGGAGGGAAAATATGAAGAGCTAATACCAAGGGCTTAAGCAGAAAGAAAGTATTGAGAATGATGATGGCAACAAATGTACAAATATGCTTTGCATATAATAGCTGTATGTATGGATTGTGATGAGTTGTATGAGCCCCCAATAAAATGATTTTTTTTTAAAAAAAGCTTTATATACAAGAGCAATTGAATATTGAGAAAACATCCCAGCTCAGTCCAGCTCAAGTCCATGGGGCCGATATTAGCTCATATGTCTGATATCAATCCGTGGATTCCTCTTCAGACTCACAAGCACATGCAATGACCACCTTATGCCAGAAGAGCACAGGCCAGTGGGTGGGAAGTCTTGTGGATCCAGTGTCGTCGTAAGCATCTCAGCGCTGGTAGCGGTCTCCATGTGACTTCTCTAGCTCTGAGGCTCTGGCTTAGTCCAATGTATCTTGTCAGCTGCGGTGCCTCCCAGGGAGTCAGCATGTCAAGCGAGCTCCCGGTGAGGTCATCAAGTTGCCACCTGATTGGTAGGCTAAACTCTAACCCTTCACTCTTTATCCCCAAACTGACCACAGTCTGTGTAACAAACACGAGGGCATTTGGGTTTTTTATTCATTCATGGCAAGCCATCTCTCCACATCACAGTTTCCCAAGCTGTATGTCAGGGTAATAAGACCTACCATTGAAAGTTGTAAGACTCAAATAAGAGAATGCAGTGAAGGAGCCCTGGCGGCTAAAGCACCCACCTGCTAACACGCAGATTGAGAATTAGAACCTACCAGCTGCTCCATGAGAGAAGGATGTGGCCTTCTGCTCTGTGAAGATCTGCTGCCTGGGAAACTGTCTGAGGCAATCCTACTCTGGCCTGTAGGGTCATTGTAAGTCACAGTCACCTTGCTGGAAGCGGTGGGGCTTAGGGGCCCTGAGGAGGTAGAGAACAAAGGTTGATTCCTAGTCCACTCCATAAAATGTAGTGCTCCTTGAACACGCTGATGAGAAATGCCTGTGAATGGAGTTAGGATCAATGGGATAAAACCGTATTGATCCAGTGAGGTGAGCTGATGGAAAACTTTTCTCTTTGTTTTTTTATTTAATAATTAATTAATTTATTTTTAAGGCATCACTGCCCTGGTTGTGGGAGTAGGAGGCCCAGCCTTTGCTCCGTTGGGCAAGAATCGAACCTCCATCCCAGTGGGCCGCACAACCACTATGCCATCGGGGCTCAGTCCTCTCTTTGTTTTTTTAGAAGATGAAGTTGCCAACCTGAAAGAGAGGTCTGGGTTGGTTCATATTTTTGTTCAAACAACTGGTCTGTTTTGTGAAAATAAAACAGACTGTTCTACTGAGATTGTTTTTTCTTGCTTCATTTACATTTGGCATGGCTCAATAGACTATTCTAGAGTGCTGGAAGTGGTCAAGATCTGTCCCATTCAAGATCGTAGCCACGAGTCGCCTGAGACTGCCGAATTGAGCCTTCAATACGGTTCTCTCGTCCTTCATCTTGCAGGCACACAGTACAGGTGGTTACAGACTGGTATCGGATGCTCGCTGGTATTCACCTCGCTGATTGTGCGAGCATGGACCAGCCGTGCAGCAACTCTGTGCCTCAGTGGCCTCATTGTTCATTGTTGAAGCTCGAGAGGTTGTGAGGATGAGCACGGGCACATCTGGAGCAGGGAGAAACACTTTCAGCGGTAGCTGTCCTTTAGGGCTAATGGAAATGGTAGAGTGGTTGGAAATCCTTGAGTAGCCACAGTGACTTCCCTAGACCCTAACCAGTACCAGTGCACTGTCTGAGAAATGCTTCCACTCTGTCCCCCACCTGCACGTTTTCTTGTCTTTTCACCTCCGCCCTTCCTTCTTAGGAAATGGGGATTAGCCTCATGCTTTTCTCTGTGAGGAAACTTGCAGAGATGGGATAAGAGTCACCCAGCACCAAGTCACTGAGCTCAGCCTGGATGAAGACACACCTGCCCTGGGCCTAAAGCAACCAGGTCAGACAGACGCTTCTTCCTCTCGCTATCAGCGCTGAGTGGTGCAGGGAGTGGGGGATCACTTGGATCCAGTCTGAAAGAGGAAGAAAGAGCACCAAGAACACCAGAACTTTAAAAAAAAAAAAGAAAGAAAGAAAGGGAGGGAAACAAACAAGACCAAACTAACCTGTCTTCCTGGGAGGGAGTTGTCACAGGGGAATGAAGTCCTTTATGAGGCATGGTGACTCATAAGAGCCTACCCTTAGGCTGTCCATTCTGTGGGGACTAGGACTCTACCTGTTCTGTGTACGGAATGCAACATCTAACATTTGATTGGAAGGGTGGGAACCATTTCCCCTCCCCGTCAACTCTCTGGTTCAGGATCTTCGCCCTTTTCTTCCTCTGTTGTAAAACGAGAAAACAAACACCTAAAAACACTTTAATCTGTTTCTTCTTAGAAATATATTTTGAAGTATTTGTTACTTCTTTCATTTCACTGTCTCTTGAGCTCTTCTCTGTTGCTGCTGCTGCTTCACACGCCTTCCGGACGGGGCATAATTTAAGGCACGTGGGGCAGGCACCGTGTGGGGGGCTGCATCGTGGAATGATCGTTGGGATACGAGTCTGATTGGGTCCCTGCCTGCATGCGGTGGACATTTAACTGTGCATCCGGAGAGAGGTCAAGGACATAGCCAAAACCCACTGCCGTTGAGTTGCAATTTCAACTCATCGTGACCCGATAGAACAGAGTAGCTCTGCCTCTGAGGGTTTCTGAGCCTCTACCTCTTTAGCGGAGTCGAAAGCCTCATCTTCCCCTGGAGGAGTGACTGGGGGTTCCCGACACTGCACTCAGCAGCCCACTGCTAACCCGCTCCGTGCCAGGGCTCCGTCTCCATGACATGAGGGGAGACATTGTCGTTTTGTTGATGATGAGAACTTGCTTGCTATTTAACACCATGGTAAGTGCTCCTCATAGGTCTATTCATTTAATGGTCACCACTACCCCCCCTTACTATTCCCCCGCCCCAAAATCAAGCTCCCTATTTTACAGTTGGAGCCCTGGTGACATCGTGGGTTATACAGGATCTGCATTTCGAAACCTTGAGCAGCTCTTCGAGAAAGAAAGGAGGCTTCCTCTCATGTAAAGATTTCCAGTCTTGGAAACCCACAGAGGCAGTTCTACCCTGTCCTATAGGGGCCCTATGAACCAGAAATGATCCATGGCAGTAGGTTTAAAATTTTTTCTATTTTTTACAGTTGAAACAACCACGTGTGCAGGAGGATGGGTTAAATGTCTTACTCAAGGTTGTAAAGCAGGAACCAGCCGGGTCACAGTTGCCTGACACTCAGGCAGTGGCCCACTTTGTGGTCCTGCACCTGGACACTGGATTCGGATCCCAGAGGCTCTGTCTCCTGCCCACTGTGCTTCCCTGGGTACATTCAACCCTGGGAGGGACTGCCCAGGGTCTTCGAGCATTGGTGACTTCGGGCTGGACATTGCAGGTGTCACAGGCAGGGCTGGAGCTGGACTGGTTTGCCACCGTGTCCAGACACATCAGGACAGCTTCCCACCTGTGAGAGTGGGCGAGGAAGCGGCTGTTCTCAGGGCACTTCAGCTGCTGCAAAACACCTTTTCTCGGATACTGCTATCCCATTGAGTTTATGGGGGAGTTGTTATACCCACTTTACAGACAAGGACATCGAGGCTCAGGGAGGTCTAGGGAGCGCATATCTATGCAGGAAAGGACTGTTTCCAGATTCATAGCTCCCATGCTTCCCTGCCGCTTCCTGCCTGTTGCTGGGTTTCTTCTTGATTGCCATCTCTTTTTGCTTTACTCCCATGTTCTCCTGGCACCCCTGGCACCCCTGGCAAACACACTGTACCCTCTGTGTCCCTTCATACATGCACTAACCAAGCAGCTCAGGGGTCCAAAATTCTTTGAAACGTGGAAGGAAGGTTAAGGACAATGAATTGAAGTGGCTGGTAAAAAAAAAAAAAAAAACCATTTAAAGAGAGCCCAAGAAGGCACCCAGGACACATCAGACAGGCCAGCGGTGGGGTGAGAGTCGGAATCACCAACCACTGCCCTCAGACAAGCGTGACGGGGATCCAGTCCCTCCCCCCTCCCTGTGGCCAAGAGATGGTATCCTGAGAAACTACCATTGCCCCATAAAAGACTTTTGAAAGTAAATAGGAAGCATGGATCAAAATCTTGATAACCAGATACCACCTCTCCCTACCAAGCCCTTGAGCTCAAACACCCTTCACCTCGGGTCCTGGCGGCCCCAAAATCTCACTGTGTGCTCACAGAAACCAGTGAGGGGGCTTTTCCACCCCCCCTTTCCAGGGCACGCGGGGTTGTGCCCGACTGGGAGCTGGGTTGACACACTGACTGCCACGACAGGCTCAAACATAGCAGCAATTGTGAGGCCGCCGCAGTCTGCACAGTGCTTCATTCTGTTGTCTGAGTTTGGTGGCTGTGAGTTGGAGCCCGCTCGACGGCACGTGGCATCGACAACAACATCAGCAACAACAACAAGGGCAACAGGTCTTTGGGGGGGGAATCAGCCCCTCACGCTATCATGGGTCTGGTAGGCGCAATTGTATGTAAGACATACAGATTCTAGTGCAGTCACAGAGAAGGAGAGGGGAGAGAGCAGGCTAAAGGAGTCAGACACATTTCATGGTAGCGTGTTCTTCTCAGCCTTTCTTGGTGGTCTACATGGGGATGCAGGAGACTAGAGAGGGCTTGGGAAAGGAGGCTGGGAGGAGAGGGGTGAGGAGAGAGGAGAGGGCTGGAGACTGGGCCCGGGACCGGAGGCGGAGAGCATCTTTATTGTTTGGGGGCTTTTATAAATAGTCATTAGTCATGCCTATCTAGGAGTTACATGTGTCCCAAGGCGGGTGGAAATCACAGTAAAGTCCCTGAGCTCACAATACCTGAATTGGGGGGAGGCAATGAGATAGGTTGGGTGTCCCTGTGGGAGGAGATAATCCAAGAATGTCTGCTTCTACATGGAGACAGAATCAATCGTGTGCTCACTTTAAAGCAGGATACCTGTTAGGGGAGAATCTCTCTGAATGACATTTAAAGCAGGATAATATGCTTGGACTGGATCTCTAACTTAGCTTTCCAGATCCCCTGTCATATGTTAGGGAAGATAGTCCTGTTTATATTTTCCTCCATGTAAGTTTCTTGCAGGCCTGGAGAGGGCCCTTTGAAGCGCTAGGAACAGCATGTCCTGGAGCCGGTTCCAAACCCACCAGCCCCCACAGAGAGCCAAGAGGCCCCTATGGCAGACCTGTGTTCAGACTCCGACTGTTTTCCTCCTCAAGGGTGGTGTGGACGAGGGGGGATTCCTGAACAGCATCGTGCAGCCATGATTCTTCCTGGTCATGAGAAGCCATCCTGTCGCTTCAGACTCGTGGAGACCCCGGGCAACCCCCAGAAGATTTCCCAACTCTCAGGAACTTCATGGGGTGCAGCTCTACTCCAATATCTGGGGGCTTGTTAGCAGTGGGAGTTGGCTCAGTGGTTTGGTTTTCGGTTTTATAAGGATTAGATATGTGTAGTTCAAGTGCCCCGCACAGAGTAAATACCTACACAGAACACAAAGAAAGCAGAGTGCCATGGTTTGGTTTTCACCCAGAAAGCCCATCCAGCTGCCTGGCCCACCTGGCTGTCTGCACCGGGAAGGGTCTGGGCCTTTCTCAGAACTGGAACCTGACCCCTCTTCGGGGTCAACAGGTAGCCCTAGCTTCTGTGTGAGTCTTTCAAGTCATTGGGGCAGCTTTGCAGTGCCTTTGCAGGATTTGGTTTTGATTTGAGAGCTGGTAGACCTGCCAGGGCATCTCCGGAGGCCAGTGGGACACTAGGTGCGGAAAAGGGAACAGTAACCTAGCCTGCCTTCTGGGCTAGGCGTTCCTCTTTAGCAGTAGTACCGGTGACTGCTTTGGAACTGGACACAACAGGCTCGCTTTGTGTCACTCTTGTCACTTGGCCAAACTGCCCCCCACCGGTGTGTAAACCTCAGCCCAGAGCCATGGGGCAGCCAGGGCTGGAACGCGGAAGTCAGAGATTTTCCTTTAGCGAGGCAGACCTGGCTCAAGTGTCTTTCAGGAGTGGAGGGCACAGTCGACTCCTGCCCTTCCCAGAGCCCTCTCTGCCTTTTGGTTGTTATGGAAAATGTCCCAGATGCTGGAGGCTGCCAGGCTGTGTGCCAAGGAGAAGCAGGCATTGCCCACATGCCAGCTGCCCAAGCAGGTCTCTGTGGACGGAAACAGAGCCAAGTGGGAGAACTGCTATGCCCTGCCATCTCCACGAACCACTTCCTCTGATGGCTGCAGCCCTGCCCCCCTGGGCCTCAGTGGCTTGGGGACTCTCTGGGGCTGGCATGGGGCACTGCCCTCGTGCAGTAATAGCAAATTATATAACAGCTCCAGTTTCTCTAGTGCTCACTGTGTGCTGGGCCCTGTCGGAGTCCTTTCCTTGATTGCTTCTTTCCTTTAGTCCTTCATGAAAGCAAACCCACTGCCCGCCAGTCCACTGCAACTCCAGAAGCAGCCCTGGTCATCATGCTTATAGGAACGTATGAATCCCCCCAGTCGGAGCCTGCAGATGAAGAACAGTGTGGATAAAGTCCAGGTCCAACCCTGGGGCCTCCCTGCCTCCTCTTCCTTCCCTGGCATTGGACACTGCTCTGTATCTTCATGCGCCAGGGTTGGAACCCCAGCTCCAACCCCGGCTAGTGGTGTCACCTCGGATCTGTCTCTTCACCACTCAACATGTTGGTTTCCTCATCATTGAAGGGAAGTGACCGAGCTAGGATTCACTTAGAACTCAGGGTTGCTGCGGTGGGTTCAGACATGAGAACAATGCTGAGGATGCGGCGGGCCGGAGAGTGTTTCATTTTCTTGTCCACAGGGTCCCTCCGAGGTGGAACTGATTCGATGGCCCCTAAGTACAGGGGCGGCTGTGAAGCTGCCTGTTAAGTTCATGACACTTAATAAATGCTGGCTGTGGACTGACACCAGGAACACGAAGGGTGGAGATGCCCCAACAGCCGGCGAAGATGAACAGGTCCAACCAACAGTACAGTTTAAACAATAAGATTTTACTAGATCAAAAATTAAAAAATAAGTTCTAGTGATGGTTGTGCATGGATGGGCTTCAGGGAGTCCATTAAGTTTAAATAGTGAGTGAATGTGTGTGTGTGTGTGTGTGTGTGTGTGCGTGTGAATGCTTGTTGTTTAGGATAAAATGGAGCCATGATCCTCGATCGATGATGCTGAGAAGATGAAGAGGTGCCGCTGGGAAGGGACAGAGAGATGTGAAGTTGGACCTTGGGACCTTGTTGATCTGCTCTATCTGCTGGATGACCTGAGTTTCAGAAAGAGGCTTTGCAAACAGCTTTCCAACCCCGCCTGGGTCATCTCACTAAGAACAACGATCGAACCCTTCAGGGCTTGAAGGGAGCTTCATAGTACTTATGCAGCTCTGAAGCTGAGGGCAAGCTTAGAGATCATCTAGCCCAATTCATCAGTGTGCAGAGGAGGCAGGGAGGCTGGACTCAAGTGGAGCGCATGTCTTCAGCTCAGAGTAGTGGAGGACTTATCTGTGCAGACCGCAGCTCCACAGACATCTGGACCAACACCTGCTCTTTTCCCAGCAGGACGGCTCGGCTGGGCGAGAGGAGGTCTGTTTGGAAGGGTTTCAAACATATCACCACGGCAGGTATCGTTACTTCCACGGGTACCTGGTCTACTTGCTCAGAATGAGCACTTCAGTGTTAGGAGTCCCAGTATCTTTCGATGCTGTTTCCAGAAAGGTCTATCACACTGGCTGGTAGGAAATGGTTTTGTGCAAGAGGGCGTGGTGGCTTGGCCAGGAACTCTTGCCTTGTTCTCATGGAAATCTTGTTCCGAGGTTGGCACGGGGTTAATTGTTGCAATGGTGACCTTCACAGAACTGAAAGAGAAGCAAGTGCAGCTAATCAAAAAAACAGGAAACGTCCCAAAGAATGCCTGAGTCCTGCCCCAGGGTGTACACTGCCTTTGAGTCAGCGTGTGCTCTGGGGGCAAAGAATTCCTTCCTTCCCATAGGAAGAAACAGTCATCTCAATAAAATGAGGGATGGGATCCTGGGGAAGCGGTGATGTGGAGCCGGGGGAGTTTCCAGTCGTTTCCTCGGGTGCCTCCTGCCAGCAACTTTGCTCTTTTTTCTTTTCTTTATAAGACACGGGCTTGAAAACTGAACGATATAGACATGTGACTCTGTGTCTGCTGATAAGCACACAATCCACCTAGTTTTTCTGGCTGGTGTGTGCTTGTGTGAGAATAGGCTTTTGATCAGTTGCAAGGAATGCACATTTTCATGAAAATCAGAGCCACCTTCTTGGAAGGGATGTTAGCTGAGGGTCTCTAGAAGACTAGGAACCGATGCTTCAGCTCTCCTTATTAGCACGGTGGAGCTACGGAGGCACATCGACTAAATGTCTGGGCTCTGGGGTCAGACAACATGGATGAGAGGACCTCTTCCTAGCTCAGTGATCTGGCCCTAGGCATTCTGGGCAAACTGGGCATCATAGCAGTGTCTACCTTACAGGTGAAGTGAAAGCAGGGTTTGGCTCATGCCTGATCCAGGGAGAGGGCCTCCGAGTCAACTCAACGGGACTCAGTGACAGAGCTGTCATGAGCCTGCCACAGACTGCAGGGAGTCCCACTTGGATGGCCCCACCTGGTCTGTAGCTCACTGTAGACCAGAAACATTCAGCCTCCACAGCGCCCCTTTCTTCTTCCCAAATAGGGACATGTCCTGAAAGACTTGTTGGGCACTTTGTTACTTTGTTTTTCTTGTCAGATTATAGCTTCTGCTGTTATTACGCCCTGTTCTTGTCTTCCTCCTCCCCTCCGTGGTTCCTCCTGATCAAATGAAGCCTGGCCTTCCAGTGCAACCCGCCCACACAGGCAGATTGCCTCAACCCCCTCCTTGTCCCTTGGCAGTGTCCCCGCCCCCGGCCTGTTCTTTCTTTTCTCTTGGGCTGATGACCCACCTTCTTGCCTCTGTCCGGAGTGCCTTTTTCTTCCCAGCTCTGTGGTTCCCCATCTTTTCTTCTCCTTCCAGCTCCAGTTCAGCTTCTGCTTCCTCGGCGGCGAGGCCTCACCCGAATTTCTCAGCTCAAGTTACTGCTCCTTTCTCTGAATTTACAGCACCCTTCATTGGCACCCCTCTGATGGCCGCTGGGCGCCCTCTTCCAGTTTCAGTCACCCCTGGCTGTGGCCTAGAATCTCCTGGAGGGGGATGCCAGGGGTCAATGCACTCAGCTGTGTAACAGAAAGGTAGACGCTTGAACCACCTACAGCATTTACTACAGGAAGGCCCTCGTGAGCTCTCTCCAGCTACTGGCAGTGCCATGGGGCATGCTTCTACTCTGGGCCACTTGGGGGTCCTCAGGATTTGGAGCTGAGTTCGTGGCAGCTGTTAACTGGTGCTGGTATGTCACATCCTATGCCCCCTCCCTCCAAGGGCAGGCACCATGTCTTGGGGATTTCTATGTCTTCAAGAGCGTCCAGTGCAGGCCTGGAAAACAGCAGTTCAAAGACATGTGTGGGATGGAAGAATGGGAAAGCCGTGGAAGAACTCCCAAAGGGGGCCATTTTCAGGGAGGGGCTGTGAGGTCCTTTGTACAGGAGGGAACTTCAAGAAGAACAAGGGATGGCTTTTTGCTATTTGATGGAAATATGTCTAAGTAGTGGTTCGGTTCCTGGGTTCAGCGCCCCATCAGCTTCAGTGAACTTTTGACTAGGGACCCTATCTTAGCATCTTCTGTTTTCCTCTGTGTTAGTCTGGGTAGACTAGAGAAACAAATCCATTGACACACACACATGTATATAAGGGAGAGGTTTATATATAAGAGCAATTGAACCTTGAGAAAAGCATCCCAACCCAATCCAGTCCAAGGCCATAACTCCAATATTAGCCCACGTGTCCGATTGTAATCTATAAAGTCCTCTTCAGGCTCACAAAACACATGCAGTGACACCAGGACAATCACAGTGGATGCAGAGTCTTGTGTATCTAGTGGTGGTAGAAGCATCTCAGCACTGGCAGGAGTCTCCCCATGACTCCTCCAGTTTCCAGAGCTCAGGGTCTAGCAGCATGCTGCCGTGTGTCTTGTCAGCTGCAATGTCTCCCAGGGAGTGAGTCTTGTGTCTTGTTAGTATAGCATCTCCAAGGGAGTGAGGAGTGAGTCTCTCACCTCCAAAGGAGAAATACAGCTGGATTTCCCAGAATTCTCAGGAGAAAGCCATGCCCACACAGAGATCTCATTGGCTATCTCCAGATTGACAGGCTAGCCTCCACCCCTACACTCTTAATCCTCAAATTGACACCAGATTGGGTGACTGCCACACCTAACTACTGCCCCATAGGCAGACAAACCTCACACAGTTACTTTCTTTTCCCAACTCGTGGTGAGCCGGCATGTAGCTGAGTAGAAACATGTTTCACTGAGTTTCCCAGGGCTGATTTTTCCCACAAGTACATCACCAACTCTTTTGAGATACCTTGGGTGGGACGTGAACCTCCCATCTTTCAGTAGAGGCCAAAGGTGTTAAAGATTTGTACTTAGCAGGCTCTTCGTATGTGTTTGATGAATGAACAATGAGCGTTATCACCCTGTCCAGCTGCTGGCTTGGGACTAATCCTTTTACTGGGGACAAGAGGGGTCAGTTGTGCAAGGGTCAGCATAAGATAGTCACCTAGAGAAGCTTCCTGTTC
>PVJH01020689.1:0-40243 GCA_004026705.1 Nesogale talazaci | reverse complement strand
ATAAGATCTTTCTATAATGTGTCATTGCTGAAGGTATTTTCCCAGTCTGTTGGCTCTCTTATGACACTCTTGGTGAATTCTTTCAAAGTACTGATGCATGCAGGTGTTTTACCTTTAGTATATCCCACTTGTTAATTTGTGACTCTTCTGTAATTGAGTCCCTACCTATCTCTGATAGCCTATGTATTCTCAGCACCAAAGTTTTCAGGTTGGTCTCAATTCCCTCCTTGATGGTCCTAAGGGTTTGGGTTTTACCTCAAGGTCTATGATCCACCATAATTTTATTCTTGTGCATGAAGTGAGGTAAGGATCTTGCTTCATTTTTCTGCACGTAGATATTTATTCTTTTCTAGCACCACTTGTTAAAAAGGCTTCTCATTTGATATTTTTGGACCCTTATCAAAGATCAGTTGTCTGTATGCTGATGATTTTATTTCTAGGTTTTCAGTTCTTTTCCATTGATCTGGGTATCTGTCATTATACCAGTACCACAGTGTTTTGACCACAGTGGCTCTATAATAAGTGCTAAAGCAAGCCCTCTCACTTTACCTTGAGGAGCTCTCTGCTAATTCTGGGCTTCTTCCCTCTCTATATGAAGTTACTAATCAGTTTTTCAAGTTCTTTGAAGAAAGACGATGATATATGTATCAGGATAGCAGTAACTCATAAAGTGGTTTGGGCAGAACTGACATTTTTAATATAGTGAGTCTTCTGATCCATGAACAAGGTATAGTCTTCCAATTGTTGAGGTCACTCTTGGTTTCTTATAGTAGTGTTCTATAGTTTTCCTCATACAAATAACATTTTCAATCATTTTATTGGGGGCTTTTACAACTCTCATCACAATCCATACACATATTCATTGTGTCAAGCACATTTGCACATTTGTTGGAATAGGTACAATTTCTTGTCATTGTAAAAATGGAGAGGCATTGAGAGAAATTAAGGACTTGCCCCAGGTCTTATAGATAGACAGTAAGTGGCAAAGCTCTAATGCAAACCCATATCTTTCTGACTCTGAAGTCAGTAGTCATAATCATTCAGTAGGGTTTGCATCCTCCCAGTGGGAAGCTGGGAGAGTGGGGTCCCATCTACTATTGCTGTTGATAGGCTGTAAATTATCTAGTTTAGTTTAAAATGTCCAGGGAGCATAGGTAGTCTTCTCTCTCTCTTTAAAAAATCATTTTATTAGGGGCTCATACAACTCTTAGCACAATCCATACATCCATCCATTATATGCAAAGAACATTTTTACTTTTGATGCCATCATCATCCTCAAAGCATTCATGTAAGTCCTTGGTATTGGCCCCCCCTTTTTTCCACTCCCTGCCCACTCCCCCCTCCTTCATGAACCCCTGATAATTTATAAATTATTTTTATTTTGTCATATTGAATGCCATCCAAGGTCTCTCTTCATCCACTTCCCTTTTGTCGATGTCTCAGAGAGGAGGTTATATGTAGATCCTTATAATCAGTTCCTTCCCTCTGCCCCACCACACTCCCCACTGTTCCTAAAGGGATTATCTGTCCTGGATTCCCCATGTTTCTGGTTCCTATCTGTACCAGTGTACATACCTTGGCTAACAGAATTTTTTTTTTAAGTCAGGTATATTCCTAAATATTTTAGTTTGTGCTCACTACTTTGAGGGATGCTACTTTTTTGATCCCATTATCCATGACCTTGTTCAATGTGTATAGCAGTCTGATAGACTTCTGTTTGTTAATCATGTATCCTTCCACTCTGCCATATTCCTCTATTGTTTCCAGTACTGTCCTTGTGGAGCTTTGGGGTTTTTTCCATATGTACAATCCTGCCATCTCAGAATACCGAGAGTTTCACCTCCTTCTTCCTCAGGTGAATATCTTTGATGTCTTTTCTTTACCCTTATGCTGTTAGCTAGGACCTCCAGTACTATGTTAAATAAGAGTGGGAACAATGGGAATCCTTCTCTGGTCCCTTTTTCAGTGGCATTGTTTTTGTCTTTACTGACTACCACGTTGGCTGCTGGTTTTTCTTATATAGCTTGTACTATATTGAGGAATTTTCCTTGCACTCTTATCTTCTTCAGTGTCTTAAACAGGAATTGGTGTTGGATGTTGAATGCTTTTTCTACATTTATCAATATGTTGTTCTTATAATTTTCATGTCAATGTGGCAAATAATCCTGATTATTATTTTCTATATTGTATATTGAACCATCCTTGCATTCCTGGTATGATTTCCACTTGGTCATGGTGAATTATTTTTTAATATACTTTTGTATTCTATTGGCCAGTATTTTGTTAGGGATTTTTGCATTGATGTTCATTAGAGATAGATGTCTGTAGGTCTTGATACTTGTGGAATCCTTGCCCAGTTTAGGTATCAGGTTTATCCTAGCTTCAAAGAAAGAGCTGAGAGTTTGGGAGTTTGCCATCTTTTTCTATGTTCTGGATGAGTTTGTGTAGGATTGGTGTCCTTCTTTCCTGAAATGCTTTGTTGAATTCTCCTGTGAAACCATCTGTTCCGGGGGATTTTTTTTTTTATTGATAATTCCTTGATAGGCTTTTCTATTTCTTGAATCACTATGACTCTGCTGAGGTTCTTGGCATCTATCTGGGATAGTCTAGGGAGGGATTGTTTTTCCAAGTATTTGTCCATGTCTTCCAAGTTGTTGAACTCATTGGAGTGCAGACTTTCATCGTACTGCTCTTTTGATTTCATTAGGATCCATTGTAACATACCCTGTTTCATCCCTCATCTTTGCTATTGAATTTTTTTCCTTTCTTTCTGTGGTTAGATTGGCCAGGGATCTGTTGATTCTATTAATCCTTTCAAAAAACCAACTTTTTAATGACATTATTTTTTTTCCCAATTTTGTGTTTTCCCTTTTGTGAAACTCAGCCCTGATTTTTGTTATTGCTTTTCTTTTGCTATTAGTAGGATTGTCCTATTGAATCTGCTCTAATGCTGTAAGTTTCATGTCAGCACATCAATCATAAGTCTTCCTTTTTCATGTGTGCATGTATTACAATAAAATTTTTCTGATAACTTCATTTGCTGTGTCCCAAAGATTTTTGTATGTTATGTTCTCATTTTTTTTAATGAATCATTTTATTGGGGGCCCATACAACTCCCCTTACAACCATACCAATATCAATTGTATGCAGGCCACATTTACACACCCATTGCCATCATCACTCTCAAAACATCCTCCCTCCCTCCAGGCCCCCAATATCAGCTCCCTATATTACCCTTTCTCCCCTCATTCCCTTGAACTCTTAGTAATTTATAAATTATTTTTTTCATCCTGTACACTGTACAATGTGTCCCAACACTCACTTCCCTGTTGTCCGTGCCCCAGAGAGAGGGCTATATGTAGATCCCTGAAGTTGGTTCTCCTTTTCTATTCCTCCATCCCTCCACCCTCCTGGTATTACCACTCCTATTACTAGTCTTGATGGATCATCTATCCTAATTTTCCCATGTTTCCAACTTCATTGTATATCTCCTGGTCTAGCTGGATTTATGTGGTAGAATTGGGGTCATGATAGTGGGTGGGAGGCAGCATGGTAACTAGAGAAAGGTTGCATATTTCATTGCTCCTACCCTGTATCTTAACTGACTCATCTCCTCCTTGTAACATGTTCTCATTCTTGATGGTTTCTAGAAACATCCTAATTTCATCTTTGATCTGGGCCGGTACCCAATGCTTTTGTAATAGGAAGTTGTTTATCCTCTAATTGTTTGGCCTTAATGTCTTAATCATTCTTTCGTTTATTTACAGACTTATGACATAATGGTCAGAGAAAGACACCTGTATGATCTCTATGTGATTGAATTTCAGATTCAACTTATCTCATTCCTTCATTCTTGTATTTCCTTTTGGTTCATAGCCTTTATTTCCTATCACTTCATCCCTTTTATGTGTTGCTTCCCTCGTGCCCTATTGACTCTAAGCAGCAGTTTCTTTCTATGGCAAATCAATGTCGCTTCTTATATGCAAGTTGTTAGGTTTAGGACTTCTTTGGATATTGCCTTTGGTTTCTCCTGTCTTTTTCACTGAGGTTGTTGGGACTGATTACTGTTTGCACTGTGTTGTTTTAGAGGAGCTCTGTGCCATTTTTCCAGAGAGGCAGAGAGCACTTGGCTCTCTCTTTTGCAGTCTTATAGAAATGTTTATTTCAACTGCCTGCAGCTAATTGCACTGCGGGTTTGGGCTACCACTTTATCCTACTTTGGTTTCACTCTTTCCCTGGCCAAACAGTATTCAGTTATTTGGAAGGAAAGTTGGACAATCCTCTCAGTTGACACTAATAGAGTGGTTTTGGACCCATGAGAATGGCACTGCACTGAATGATCTCACAGGAAGCCATGATGGTGTGGACCACATTGGCTTGGAGTGCCTCAGAGGGCATGCAAGGGTGCCTGCAGCAACGGAATGCCCATGGAGGGCAGGTGGGTGTGCCCACTTTAGTGTACAGCACAGAGGATGGTTGGTGGAATCTCCTAGTCTATAGATCACCACATAGGTCTGGCAGAGTTTCCCAGCCCACAGTCACATGGAGCACCATGGAAGGTGGACAGAGTTTCCCCCAGCCAAGTGAAGCACTCCAAAGGGTGGTTGGGAGTTCCCCGACCACTTAAGGACCTTGAAAAATAGGTGGGAGTTCCACTGAGGCAGAAGTCAGATGGTATTTCCTTACCTGTATGCAAGGCATCAGAGGGCGGGAACTCTGGGTGCAGTTACCCTAGGCGAAGGGGAGTGTCCTAGAGTCTGGCAGTGGCAGACGAGAGGAAAGAGAAGAGGAAAAAACACACATAACTGAGCCAGCTGGGACCGTGTTGGGGTGAGGGTCAAGAGGTGGGGGTGGGCAGAAAAGAGGGAGAAACAAAAGTGAAGAAATAGCTGAATCCTTGTCGCCTGACCGTGGGGTGAGAGAAGCTTAAATCCTGCCTGTATATGGTGATGAGCTGTGGCTGTGTTAAAGTAAAGACCTTTGGTCAGTCAAGGAGCCCAGCTGGCAAGACCGTGACAGGGCTCCAGCCTCCACTGTGGTAAACCAAAAACCCACAGCTCTTCAAAACCTAGTGGATCTGTTTCTACTTATCTTTATGATGCTTCTCCTTTCACCCAACGGAGTGGAGTTTCCCTCTCAGTGGCTCTCCTGCGCTGATTGCTGGGGAGTCCTCCGGGTATGTGTTACACGGTCGCCAACTTGCTGAAAGTCCCCAGGTCTTTCTTTTCTATAGGTGTTTGGATTGTTCACAAATAGCATAATCAAAGATATACTTGATTCCAAGTCTCTCATCTTGGTATTTGTTCATCTGTTATGCATATTTTCTTCTGTTCCATTCGTTCTCCTGGATATAACTTTGCTTGAATAAGCTGAGTATTGTTAGCATTCTATTTTGTGCTTCATACTATGGTCTTCCAGGTATAACTTTCTTTTTTAGAGGCTTATTGAGACTTTCCAATATGCATCTTTCACAAAATATTCTTTGTTTTTTCTTTTTTTCCCCTTATTTTGGGTTAATTGCATTGTTTACCATTCTTTTTTATCTAATTTGATAACTTGTTAGCTAAGTTTTCAAGTACTACCAACTATTGAAAATATAGTATAAGATGTTTAGAATAGTCTACATCTCTCAATCACATCTCCAGTTATTAACATATTTCTATGGATTGTGAGATCAACTCAAGGGATTTGTTTTTATAGTCTGGTAGGACTAATTATTGGAGTTTAATATTGTGAGCAGGTGTGATTTTCTATACAGTGAAGATCCTTTGAGGAATGGGATAAAGATGTGAATAGACATGAAATATTGAGAAATTGTAATTAAGGTTACAATTTCAAGCAGGGAGACAGAGCTTTATTGCTAACCTTATGACTAAATTTAGTGACAATTAAAACTTTTGAGCATGCATTTCATCTGGAACTAATAATATTTATTTCAGAATATTGTTTTGAGAATGAATTCCTCCAATTTACATGAAAGCACTTAAAATAATAATAAAATAATTTTAAAATTTTGCTTTTATCGTAATTATAAGGAGTGTGGCACAAACAACATTTGAAGTGACCATTTTGTAGCGATATTGCAGAGGGAGATTAATGGGAGCGGTAGTTTGTGAATATCAGAGTTTTCTTATGAGTGAGAGTCAAATTGTTGACAGTAAATTTGAGGGTTTCTCTTTTGAAACCTTCTTATTTTGGTGTGCTTGCAAAGAATCACAAAGCAAGTGACATTCTGCATTCTGGCCTGTAGCTTGAAGACTTAAAGTGTTGCTTCACCTCAAGATGGTCCATTAAGCATTTCTGTAAGCTAAAATAAGTTTTGATTTTAGAGTTCCTGATAGTTTCCCTTCAATTGACCTGAAGCATTTCCCTTCTATTGACAACACTGTGGAAAATATGAATACTTTCTCATTTTGGTTCTGTTTCACTCTAATTACATTGTTTAATTAAAAGATTTCAAATATGATGCCAGTTGGATGAATACTATGCTGCAGACTCTCCTAAGTATTTTGGTAGATCTATTTTATTTAATTGAAATATTTCTGAATAAATATTCTATGCACATGAAAAAAATCTGTCAAAATGTGGAAATGTCTCAGGTGAAAAGTAAGCTTATGCCATCCTGTATTCCAGATACCCTCCCTGGAGGCAAGTGCTGTCAGATTTTTACATCTCTTTTAAGAAATGATTTATTTATAATGAATATAAACATGTATACATTTTTAAATACACAAATTTGGCATTTTTTGTTTACTTTACAATTTATCTTGGAGACTAGCTTTATAGTAAATGGGATACAGTAAATTTTAAAGAACATTCTGTTTTATGGATATTCAAAAATATGTAAATGGTTTTCAACTGACAGAAATTCAGGCTTTTAGATATTTGCTATAACCATCTGGGCTCTAACTCAGAGCATGTTCTGTTTTCTACACAGGAGAGTATTTCTGTAGAATAATTTGCTAGAAATAGTCCTGCTCTGTCAAAAAAAATGGATTTCAATTTTTGAAATCTATTACCCAATTGCCTTCTCTGGATGCGCTACCAATTTAGACTCCCACCAAGCTTTGCAAACCCAGGATGCTATCAATTTTTAGCTTCTTTGCCAATGTGATAAGTGAAGAGTAGTGGTTTTTGTACTTTTGATTTGCATTTCCTATTAGGAGCATGCACAGTGTCACACTGTGGAATAGGTTCATTGTAAGTTGAAAAGCAGTCTTCACTTACTACGAAAAGATACCCGTGAATAATAATATATCCAGATTGTGCTGGGAAATATTCCTTCTTGTAGGGATTACAAAGTGATTAAAAGACATTCTCCTTTATAGAAACATTTAAGGAGACAAAAATAAGAAACAACCTTGAACAGTGCAACCTCTGTGTTCTTGTTTCTTTCATTTTCTAAGCTTCTCACCATCATGTTGCATTTTCAAACTATTTTCATATTTTCCTTGTCATTATATTTGATGATTCTTACCTATAGTATAGAGATGGTCACAATGTTAGAAAATTTTAAAGGCTTTAAAAGACTTAATCAATGGAAATTCTATCCTTCATTTTCCTTAAAGATCTGTAAGGATTAAGAAGGGGCTATTTAAATGGAAGCATTTATTGTTTTACAAGGTCTCATTGAGGTTTTTCCTTAGGCAAATATCATTTATTTTAATCTCCAAGACAACTTTCCAGAAAGGTAGGGCCATTTGTTATTGAGGTCAGAGGGGTGAAGCAGTTTTGTAAGGGAACAAATTAGATTCTGATTCCAAATTCATCTCAGGGCAAAACTCTGCTTCTTCCCCTTGGAACATTGTTTTTTCCCATGTCCTGTTCCTCAGAAAGAATTAATTCATGGTCTCTGAATTTTGACTCAGATCAATACCACGCAGGGTTTAAAAACTCACTGCCCTCCAGTCAATGTCAGTTCACAGAGCATCTATAGCACAGAGTGGAACTGTGACTTTTCGAGACCATGGTGGTTTATAGGAGTACAAAACCCATGGAGCGCCTGGAGCTTCTGAAGGGCTGACGTTGAGGAGAGATCAATGCCTAACCATGATGCCACCAGAGATCGATGCATGCTTTGTGAGTTGTAAATCTTTGCAGAACAGATAGCCTTTTCTTTCTCCCTCGCAACAGCTCTCCAGATAAGTACCATCAGGGTTATGGAGGGAAAGGAATCGTCAGCCTATTAGTGAAAGTCCTTCCAACCCTGTGGATATTCCTACCAAAATGACACTCACAAAAGTATACACGGGGGAGGGGGGGCCGCTGAGCCCCGGTGGCGTAAGTGGTTGAGTGCTCCAGCGGCGGCTCTCAGGAGCAGCAGTGGGTAGTGCCCACGACCACCAGAGACAGTGATGGCCCCCCTACCAAAACAAACAAACAAACAGAAAAGTATACACGGTATTCAAGTGCTGGTACATATGAAACTATAAGTAATGTTGGTTTAACAGATTACTTCAAATAAGTGAAAACATGAATTTGTGGCTACCTGTAGCTCACTGATTGAAAAACTATTTTTGTTGACCTTTGTTTCTAGAATATCTTGCCCAGGGGAATTTCAGTAGAAAATAGCCACTGAACTCCACTCATTTTCAGGAAGTTGATCGTAGCTCATAAGCACCAGAGAGAGCAGAGTAAATCTGCCCCCTTGCGTTTCTGAGGCTGTAAAACTTTACAGTGGCAGAAAAATATCAGCTTTCTCCTGGGTTTGAACTGTTACTTTGTGGTTAGAATATGGCTATGTCACTGGGGCTCTAAAGTAAGGGCAAATAAGGAGCACCTGCACCTGTTTCCATACACCTATACAAACTTCATGGTCACAATTCAGAACTGACGTTATTTCTAAACTGAGGGTTGCCTGTATTGCCTAAACCCATCTAGCTTATGTTAAAGCCACAGATCCTTCTATACATACACACATATATATCTAATAATGACAAGCATGTCCTCTACAATGCATCATAGCAAGAGAATTAATTAATCTTTGTATTCAAAAGCTACATGTATTTAATCCAACTGAATTGTACATTTCTCTCAGTATATCAGCTAGTTTGGATGATGCCTAAGAGATTAACAAGTAAGTTATTTTATACTTAGAGGTATAACTAAGAAAAACAATGGTAAAGACAATTTAAAAACAAAAACACCAAAAGGTAATTCATATAATACTGAGTCTTTTTCTTCTGTAGCATAACTAAGCAGCTTGGAAAGAAAAATGCAAATTATTACTGAGTTCACTGATTTGCAAAGGAAAAAGTACACCATCATTATGCCATTAAAGCATATTAAAATTCCATTTATCAAGTTGATTGTTGAAAATTAGGTAAATTAAGTTAGCTAGCATATTCACTGGATTTATACAAGGTTGATAGAAACTTCAGAATTATTGTGAAAACATCTCCTATTTCAATGAGTTCAGAAAACTATTACCTATGGGAGTAGAGGGAAAATTCAACTACAATCATGTCTGTTCCAGAAATGTCCAAACCACATGTCCAAATCCATGACTCCATAAGATTAAAATAGAGTTCAGGAATCATGAATATAGACTAGAATCCAGACAACAGTTTCCTGCACTCAAAATGTGTTTCTCAAGTCTTTTGTACATAAAGTGTGTTGCTAAGCATATACTAGAGCAATGTATGGCTGATAATAAATATGTCATGACACTCATAATAAACACCTGTTGCTGACTTATTTATGTATTTAATTGTACTTTCTAAAATTTTTATCATGGTTTTCCTCAATTGAAGACAGCAACATACAATCCTGTGTATTTGGTCTCTTTAGAGAGCCGGAGTGTTATCTTCTTGTTTATTTTATTTTGAAAATATCATGAAATGTATCAGGGTTTCCCAATGAACTCAAACAGTGATAATGATAGTAGCAGGAGTGCACAAAGGCGAGGCATTCACTTGGAAATGAAGCAAAAGCTTACTGAGCAATACCAACATGGAGACTTGAAGACTGCCATTGCTTGCAATAGAGGCATGTCCTCTTCGACAATCACAATGACCCTCAAGAGAAAACCCATCATATCCACCAAGTTATTAAGAACTACAAGGCTGGTGAGAACACAAGAGCAAACTATTAGATAAGGAAAAATAGCTCATTATGTGGGATTGAGGCTCGAACGTGAAAGTGAATCCCTGTCAGCCAGATGATGATCACTGCTAAGTTATGAAGCTTTTGAGAGGTTCATAAAGAAAAAGTTGAACTGCGCTACAATGTGGTCTACACACATCATTTAGATAGCATAACTACCTAGTTCACAGAATGTTTTATGGGCCACAAGAAATGTATCACATGATTATTCCATCTCTAAATCACTTCTAGGACTACTCCAGGAGAGAACGAGTAAAGGTAGAGAGTAAGGAGAGTGATATATAAAGCATTTAACTCTATTCTCCTGGTATTTGCAATGGATACAATTAGGATTTAGGAAAGTTTAAAAATAACTCAAATTCATATCCATCTATTCAAGGATTCAAGCTACAAATTATATTTCTTTACTTTAGCTGAAATGTTTTATAGTTATGTTAAATATTTAATACTAAGACTAATTTTGAAAATTCAAGATTACCCAAGAGCTTTCAATTTTAAAATATGAGACTTACACTTCACTAGTCTATATGAATTCTAAAGTGACAGATCATCTTTGAAGTGTCAACAAATATAATAGTCCAACAAGATCATAAATATTGTTTTTGGAACTAATTTCAAAATAGACTGGAGACCTTTTGCAGTTTTGAAATGTTCTCAAATGCTTCCTCCCACCGACTATCGTTATCCAAATTCTGCTAGACAGGTTTGGCTAGACCAGGGGATGCACATTGGAGTTGAAAACGTGGAAATTTAGGATAGATAATCCCTTGAGACTAGTGGAAAGTGGTGACACTGGGAGGGTGGAGGGATGGTGGAGTAGAAAGGGGGAACAAATTTCTCAGGTCTACATGTGACCTCCTCTCTGGGGTGCGGGCCATGGGGGGAGGGTGTGTGTGAGTGAAGTGACACATTAGACAGTGTAAGATAGGAAGAGGTAATAGCAATTTGTAAATTATTGGAAGTTCATAGGGAGAAGAACGGAGAAAGGGAAATATGGGGAGTTGGAATTACAAAAAATAAAGAACTAGAGAAAAGAGTAGAAGGCGAGCTTATGCTGGAGGGGTTCAAGTAGATAATGTAGATGAATGTAGCAACATGTGTACAAATACGCTTGATACAAATTATGTATTAAATGTTGTAAGAGCCCCCAGTAAAATCTATGTTAAAAAATGAAAAAGTAAAATTTAAATAAATATATTATAATACTAAAAAATTAATATGAGCATAAACAAGGAAAGGACACAGATAAATTCATTTTGGAAAAATAGAGGCTTCTGACTGTAGGGATAAATTTATGTTTATTTTATATCTTAAGGACAGTAGTAGACCCTGGTGGCATCCAGGGTACCTGTTGGGCTACCAGCCACCAGGTCAGCAGTTCGAAACCACCAGCCAATCTGAGGGAGAAAAATGAGGTTCTCTAACCCTAATCTTACAGGGTCACTATGAGTCAGAATCTCCTTGCCAGTGAGAATGGAGAGAGGGCCACAGTCAGCAATTTGAACTCTCCAGCTATTCCAAAAGAAAAAAACATGAGGCAGTGTTGTTTGTGTAAGAGTACCGGATCAGAGTATCGTTCTATTCTGTCGCATAGGTTCACTGTGGGTCAGAATTGATTATCAGGGACTGGTTTTCAGGTTTTTTTCTTCCTGCATTCTGCTTTCATTATTTATTTATTTAAATCATTTTATGGGGGGGGGGCGGTGGCGCTCGTACATCACTTATCATGATCCGGACATACATATATCGTGCCAAGCACCTTGGCATGCCTGCTGCCCTCATCATTCTCAAACTGTTTGCTTTTCTACATGAGTCCTTGACATCAGCTTTTCATCTTTTCCTCTCCCACCTTGCTTCCCCCCCCCCACTCACCAACCTTTGATATTTTATAAATTATTGTTCTGTCATATCTTACACTACCCAATGTCTGATGGTGCCTGGCTATCAAAGGATATAGTGTCCAGGGTCTTAAAGGCTTGAAGGTAGACAAATGGCCATCTTGCTCAGGAACAACAAATCCCATTATGGAAGAGACACACCAGTTTCTGTGACCCTGAGGTGTGGGAGGAACAAGGTGTCAGGCATCAAAGAACAAAAATCACGTGTGTTCCGAACCTCCTGATACGATTGTGAAAGACAAATGAGAGCAGAGGCAAACATGGAGGAGAAAGTTGATGGTGCCTAAGTACCAAATAATAAAGCATCTGGGGTCCTAAAGGCTTGAAGGTAAACAAGCCACTATCGCAGAAGCAGCAAAGCCCACATGGAAGAAGCACACCAGTCTGTGTGATCACGATGAGTTGAAGGGAGTAGGTATCAGGTATCCAGGAAGAAAATCATGTCACTATGAATGAGGGGAAGTGCAGGGTAGGGACCCAAGACCCATTTGGTGGGCAATTGGACGTCCCCTTACAGAAGGGTAGGAGGGAGGAGACTGAGCCATTCAGGGTGCAGTGAAATAATGATGAAATATACAACTTTCCTCTAGTTCTTAAAGGCTTCCTTCCCCTAACTATCATGATCCCAGTTCTTCCCTACAAATCCAGCTAGACTGGAGGAGGGACACTGGAAGAAGTACAGAGGGCAAGTGGAAATATAGGGAATCCATGACAGATGAACCCCTCAGGACTAGTAGTGAGAGCGGAGATACCAGAAGGGTGGAGGGAGGCTAGGGTAGAGAGGTGGAACCAATTACAAGGGTCTTCACATAGCCTCCTATCTGGAGGGCAGACAGTGAAGGAGTGGTTTGCAGTTTTTAATTAAGAGACCAGCAGGTGAAATTTACTTTGATTTCTTAATAAGATTGCAAATAAATTAGAAATGTAAAAATATGTTTTGAATTTATTAGTTTAAAAAATAAATTGAATTAGTTCAAAATGGACTACATTTTGGTTATATATATTTTTATGACCATCGTGTCCACAGGTAAGTAATCACGTCTTCCTTTAGTGCAAAAATGCTGCACCCACATTTTGAATTAGAAGGAAAATTTAAGTTCCATCTAACATGGTTTATTTGAGTTAGATAGGAAAAAATGTCCTAGCTAGTGAAAGCCCTGCATATTAAGTGTTTTTAATGAGTCATTGTTTCTCTGGTAACAGAAATTACATTGTTACATGGTTTTGTTTTTGTGGTTGACCATAATGGCATCTATTGCTCTTTGATCGACACTTTGAAATATGTTATTCCAGCCATTGTGTGGGACACTTGTGCTTTGAAAGTGCAGTTGCTTGCAATAATTGTTAGTTGATCCATGACTGAAATGGTTTAAATACTTTTTATTTTCTGCTTCTAAATCAACCTCAAACTTTTAAAGTCATTGCTATGTAACCAATTACTTTTGAATTTAAGGACTAACTAAAAATGATAAGTAGGGCCTTCTGTTGAATGTAAGATTAATGAAAAATTTGAATTTTATATGGTACTAATTTTGGTTACCAGTGCAATCTAATAATTTAATATAAATATTAGATTTTTATCATTGTATGATTCAAAAAATTTTTAATTTTGTTTCATTATCTATCTGGATAGGATTACAGAAAAAAGGACAACATTACCTTTCTCATTTATCCAAACTTATGAACATTGGCACCTCCTTTTGTTACACATAAAAGAATGTGGCCTTGGATGATATATATACATATATACATACATACATATATATAATTTCAACAAGATAATACTTTTCTTCAAAATCATATGTAGATCTTGTTTTTTTAACAACTTACTCATAAAAATATGCTTTAATAGCAACTCTAAAAAGAATTTGCAAGAATACTAACCACAGAAGGTAATTTTGATGACAGTAGCTTATAGTGCACTTTTCTCTCAACAGGAAATCTACCAAGTGTAGTGCAGAGCTCTGGGCAAGGACTTTTCATTTACAAAGAAAATGATATGATAACTTTGGATGTGTATATAATTCTGACTTCTCCAAACCATTTTCCACTTGTAATTTCACATTGTTTCTAGATTATCCTTGTGAGACAGAGTCATTTATATTATGATCACTTGTGAGAGTGAAGACTTTGTGCCCAGTTGGCTGGCCCAGGATTCTTGGTGGCTTAGTAATAACCCTCCTGGATGAAATCTACAGTAATGTAATTACTTTCATGATGAAATCTGCTATGAGCAGCCAATCAATTTAATGAAAGTTTCTTCAGGAGTGTAGTCTGCTCCCAATATAAATTACACTTTTGAAAATGTCAATAGTTCAATGTCTAAAAAGTTTGGAGTACAGTTACTAAAGTCTATAGTATGTGATGAAGTACAATGTTGTTAGTAATAAGATTATAACTCTCGGTATTCAAGGAAATCCAAATATCAAAACTATTATTCAAATGTATACATCAACCCCAAAAGGTGGGGATGAGAAACTGAAGAATACTACCAAGAATTTCAGTTGGAAATCACACATGCAATCAAAATGCATTGATAGTTACTGGTGACTAAAATAGACCAGAGGCTGAAACAGATCATTAATTGCTCATATGTAAGATAAAATGGAAGAAAATTTAAGCGAGCCCACAAAGCAGGTATGAAACCTTGAGTCTATCTCATGTAGTTTGGGGAACATCTCAAAAACAAATTCTACACATTAAACACTATGACAGAGACCTGGTGAACTGTGGGGAGGACATCAAAACCACCATTTATGAAGAAAGTAAAAAGTCATTAAAAAGACAGGAATGACTAAAAAGATGAAAGTGGATGTCAGAAGAGTCTAAAACTTGCTCTTAATCATACAGTGGCTAAAGCAAATGGAAGAAAACATAAAGTCAATGAGCTAAATAGAAAATTTCAAGGGGTAGCTTGAGAACACAAACCAAATACTATAAAAAATGGGTAAGGACCTAGAATTAGAAAAGCAAAATGAAAGAATGTGTACAGAGCATATATGAAACTAGAAGGATTCAAGATAAAATTCAAGCCTCGAGTTGCCATTTTGAAAGCTGTTGTAGGCAAAATATTACAGGAAGCAGTAAGTGCAGATGGAGAATTCAGTCACATGAGCAAAAGCCAAAAGTGCTGAATGAAGAAGTCCAAGTAGCACTGAATACAGGAGCCAAAAACAAGGCTCCAGGAATTGATGAAAAATACACATAGAAACATTTCAGCAAGCTGAAGAAGCACTGCCTATGCCAGGAGGGTTGGAAGACAGCTACATCCCCAGTGTACTGGAAGAGATCCATATTTGTGTTCATGCCAAAGAAAGGTGACTCAGAAGAATGTTCAAATTAGAGAGCTATATCATTGCTATCGCACACAAGTAAAATGTGTTAAGATCCTCCAACAACAGTTGCAGCAATACAAGGACAGGGAGCTGCCAGAAGTGCCGGCCAGATTGAGAAGAGACTGTAAAACAAGAGGTATCACTGCTGATGTCAGCTGTGACCTTGGCTCCATATAGAGAACACCAGAAAGATGTTTACTGTATTTCATTGACTATGAAGAGGCATTTGGCTCTGTGGACCATAATAACTTCTAGGTAACCTTGAGAATAATGGGGATTTTAGAACACTTTGTTGTGTTCGTTTGGAACTTGTTTATGGACCGAGAAGGATTTGTGCCACCAGAACAAGAAGACACTATGTGCTTTAAAATCAGGAAGGTGTGCTTTAAGCTGTTTATACCCTCTCACCTTGCCTGTTTGAATTGTATGCTGAGCAAATCATCAGAGTAGCTGGATTAGATGAAAATGATTGTGGTGTCAGTATACAGTGTCAGTACACGGTATACAGATGACATGAATTTTCTTGCTGACAGTGAAGATTGTAACTTCAGTTGGGACTTCTCTCTTGAGCTACCTGAATGAACTTCCATCAAATATAATAAACTTTCCTCTATATTTCCACTCATCATAAAACTTTCCTGTGCTTGCTGTGTCCTTTGGCTAAATTCGGTCTTCCCAAAAGACTTAGAATGAGGTTTAGAACCAACAGGGGACCCACTTGCAACATAATTCCTTCGTAATAGCATCTAGAGTAGTCTTTGATTTAGGAACAGGGTCAAGTTGACATATGAAATTAGCCATCATACCAACTATACCCACCCTTCAGATATCTTTTACTTGCTAAGTCCAACTCTACATTAGAATTTCCCACCTACCTGTTAAGTATTTCCAGATAAATCTCCATGCTAAGACAATAATGACAACATCCATTCTGGCCTCCTTCTCTCTCGTCTAAAGAATTACTTTCCTTTTCTCAATTCAGTCAATCTGCCCTTGTTCAACGTATCCAACATGGTAGGTGAGATAATTGATGTCCTAATACCCAGAGCCTATGAATATGATTCCTTCCATGGCAGAAGGGACTTTGCACATGTGACTAAATTAATAATATTGGGAAAGGGAGATTATCCTACATTATCTGGATGTACCTAAATTAATCACACAATGTCTTATAAAAAGGAGACAAGGGACCAGAATTAAAGAAGGTGTGAAATGAAATGATAGGGGTCAGAGAGATTGATTTTGACGTTTTGATGATGCTGCACTGACTCAGAAAACAGAGGTGAGACCATATGACAAGGATTATAGGAATGTTCTCAAATCTGGAAATTAATCTGAAATTAATACCAACATCTTGACATTGGTCCCACTTTGAACTCTTTACCATCAGAACTTTAGACTAGTAAATGAGTTGTAAATCACCAGAATTTTGCTCCATTATCTCTTTTATTGTAATTATAATAAAATCTGTCTATCTTATTAGCTCCCTGGTACCTATTGCTGATGAGTCAATTCCAGTTCATGATAGATTGGAACTGCCCCAGCATTTCTGAGGTTGGCATTTTTATTGAAGCAGACTGTCACAGAGTTCTCCTGCACAGTGGCTGGGAGGTTGAATCCCTGACCCAGTGGTTAGCAGGCCAGGTGTGAAACACTCTCCCACCAGTACTCCTAAGCACCTTCTTACAGGTTGCAAAAACCACCTTTCCTTTAGCTTTCTTTTGAAGATCCTGTCTTGATGGCAGTGAGTTTGACTTGGTTTATCCTGTTTATATACATATATAAATATATGTGTATATACATCACACACCACACATGTATATATCACAAATGTACCCCAGGTATATAACATATATGTTATACATGTAAATGCATATCTACGTACACAAGTAGGTGTACACACAACTATATACACATATAGGTGTACACATGTATTATATAGATATATTGCATACCAGGGATATAGACATATGTATATATGATATACAACATATTTAAATAATTGGATATGCACATATAGCTGTGTATGTAAATACATATCAATGTACACTTATATATCAATATTGACCTTCTATATTTCAATATTAATAGCAATATTGACTTCCACTTCTGTCACTTAAAATTGGATAATCTGAAACATGCCCTCTGCCCTACTCTGAATGGTTTTTCAGGCTCAAAAATAATCTTTTCCTATTGGTAAAAGTTCATTGAGTTCTCCTTTCATCCTGGGAGTACAGCTTTTGATAGTAATGATGTGTTCTCTCATGACTGTTAGTTCTGAGTTTGATTATTCCTTTTGTAGATTCACCTTTGCACTTTATCCTCCTGGCTACTTCTTTTATATTGGTATACGAGCCAACACTTCTCTTTTCCTCTTCTGTTCCATCTAAGATTTGGGTGATCTAGTACGATGGCTAAAATATATATGACATTTAATTAGCCAAATAGTTCTCTACTATACGTGTCTTCCTAAATTTTTTCTAGGCACCTCAAATATCATTTGGCCCTTGAGAAAATTCCATTTTCAGTTCTCTATAAAAAAAAATGAGACTCATTATAAACTCTTCCATACTACTGATCCCTCTTTCGACTACATTTGGTAGTTTATTTCATTATTTTCAATCAAATTCATCTTAAAAAATCATCTTATTGGCTTCTCATACCACTCGTTTCACAAACCACACATGCATTCATTGCGTCAAGCACATTTGTATATTTGTTGCCATCATCATTTTCTAAACATTTGCTTTCTACTTAAACCCTTGGTATCAGCTCCTATTTTTTCGTCCCTTTCCCACTCCCTCCCTCATGAACCTTTGACATTTATAAATTTTATTATTCTTTTCATGTCTTACACTGACCAGTGTCTCATTTCACCACTTTTCTGTTGTCCATCACTCATGAAGGGGGGTTATGTGTATATCATTGTCATCAGTTCCCCCTTTGATTTTTCTACTTTCATTATTAGTCCTGAAGGGTTTATCTGTCCTGGATTCCCTGTGTTTCCAGATACTACCTGTACCCATATACATTCCCTGGTCTAGCTGAATGTGTAAGGTAGAATTGGGATCATGATAGTGGTGAGGGAGGGGGGAGCATCAAAGAACTAGAGGAAAGTTGCATGTTTCGTGTCTGCTCTACTGCACCCTGACTGTCTCGTTTCTCCTTGTGACCCTTCTGTAAGGAAATGTCCAATTGTCTACAGATGACCTTTGAGTCTCCACTCTGCACTCCTCATTAGCATTGATAGGATCTTTTGATCTGGGTCTTTGATACCTAATACCCTCTCCTATCATGATTTTCCAGGCTGTTCTTTCCTGTGGACTTTGTTGTTTCTCAACTAGATGGCCACTTGTTTGTCTTTTAGTCTTTAAGACCCCAAATGTTATATATTTTGATAGAGGGACACCATCAGCTTTCTTCACCACATTTGCTTTTGCACCCATTTTGCCCTCAACAATCAGGTCGGGAAACTGAGCTTCCTCGAATGCCAGGTTAGTAGAGCAAAGTATTCTTGTATTCAGGGAGTACTTGAGTAGAGGCTAATGTCTGTCAGCTACCTTAATACGTAACAGATTAATATATGTACATAGATCTATTTCCTATCATTATATATAAATATATTTATATATGTACATGCCTGTATTTGGATCTCTATAAATGTTCTTTGCCTCCTAGTTCTTTCCTCTTACTATCTTTTTGCCCCACTCTTATGTTCAGTCTTCATTCTGGTTCCAGCATATTTTCTCAGTTATATTGTTCTTGTCCAGATATCTTATGCCTCCTCTTCACTGACTGTAGATCACTTGTTCTTCCCTTGTCTCTGGGTTTGTTAACGCCCACTTCCTTCCCCCGCCCCACCCCACTCTGCCTCCTTCTCTCCCTTGTGACTTTGTAACCATTGGTCTTCTTGTCTTTTTCCTCTTGATTTTTAAATCTCCCCAACTTATCTAGATAGACAAGCAGATACAAGTAAAAGCACAAAAATTAGGCAGATCGAAGCAAAAAGAAAAGAACAATGACAACAATGACAACAACAGCAAAACAACAACAACAAAAATGAAAAGCCTAAGATTAGTTTCAGGTCTATTTGTTGATCTTTCAAAGTGTTTTCTATTCTAGTATGATGGGGGCTGCACCCTGGCCCCAAAGCCTATTTTTGGGGATTCCCTGGGGACTTTATTGTATTGCGTCTCTTGCTGTTCTGTTGCCTGCCCTCAGTATTTCACCCTGGTGTGGTGGGGTCAGATTGGGAACAATTAGAGCAGAGTCAATACCATTTATTTTTTTAACAAATCATTTTATTGGGGGCTCATATAACTCTTATCATAATCAATTCCCAATCTCCAAAGCCATTTAATATGACCTTCACAGGGCTAAACCAGATCATGCCTTCTTTCATGTTTAAATATTGTTTTCTTGTCTAAGTTGGCCAAAGGGAAAGTAGGCATTTTGTTTGTTTGTTTTGATTTTTTTTGGGGGGGGGGGGCATCACTGCCCTGTGGTAGTCATGGGAGCTACCCAGCCTTGCTCATAGAGAGCTGCTGCTAGATTTGAACCGCCAAGTCATTGGGCCGCAGTCCCGCACTCAATCACTATGCCACCGGGGCTCAGCCCAAGTCGGCATTTTTAAACATGACTTTTAAGGACCATTTTGTTCCTCTGTTAACTTTCCAATATCTCTTTTTTCCCCATTAGGTTCCCTATTCTTCAAATTCATTTAACAATTCCTTATTCATAAACATGTCTGTGATTGTTTATTTTTTATGCCACATCTTTACAAATATTCTTAGGATTGTCTTCCTGCCTTCTTTAAAGCCAATTGTTTTTAAGTTGATTCCAACTCATGTTAACTCCCTGTATGTCAGAGGACTACTAATTTTTTGGATGTAAATTGTCAGTCTTTTCTTCTTAGGTGATGCTAACTAAACTCAAAACTATACAACTTGTTGGTTAAAATGAAGGGGTGGAAATATTGCGAGATTTCCCAGACATATTAGGAGAAAGCCATGCCCACACAGAGACCTCATTGGCTACTCAATGGCTAGACTCCACCCCTTCATTTCAATCGTAAAATTAACATAAGCACATGACTGCCACAACATCCTATAAGAGGAGTAGCATAAAGATCAAGGACTGCTAACAAAATGTCAGCCATTTGAACTCCCTAGTGACTCCACAGGTGAAAATACCGGGCAATCTGCTCCACAGGTGAAGATACCTGGCATTCTGCTCTACAGGAGAAGATACCTGGCAATGTGCTGCCACAACCTGGTGAACACTAATATTACAGCCTAGGGAACTCTCGGATTCCAATTTGGGTAACTCTAAGCTCACAGCCTGGAGGATTCTAAGATCACAGCCTGGGGAACTCTAAGATCACAGCCTTGGGGACTCTAAGAGGAAGTTATACTTTGTCATAAAGAGTTACTGTGACTTGGAATCAACTCAAGGCACTCAGAAACCACATTGATACTAGTGGGTATTAATTAAGAGGATGAGTTTCAATGAGGCTAGGTAATGTTCCCTTCAAGAAGTGATTAAATATAGTAAAAAAAAATTCATGGAAGAAAGGAAATCAATGATGATAAATTATAAAGTAGATGATTTTATATTTCAACTAAGATTGGTCTTTAAGAATGAGTCATTTCATGCACATGTGTATATATAGGTGTATATGTATACATACACACAAATGAATTTTGATTGAAATTTTAATTTATTATAAATTAGTCTTTCCCATTGATTAGATAAAGCAACCATATTGAGTTTTTGGCAGATCAGGGTGGGTTAGAAATATTTTGTTACAGAGATTAAAAAGGTGGTATCTTTCACAATAGCCAAGGACAAATTGAAATAACAAGGGATATACCTGACTAAAAGAACAAGAGATCTACAAGGAAAGCTTCAGAACTCTATTACAAGACACAAGGGTAGCTGAGCACCGGTAGCGCAGTGGTTGTGTGTGGGACTGCAGTCCACAGGGTTGGCAGTTCAGTTCCAGCAGCAGTTCTCCGGGAGCAAGACTGGGCTTCCAACTCCCACCAAGGCAGTGATGCAGAAAAAAAAAAGACACAAGGGTGAACTTGACAAATGGAAGAATACTCATACTAATCAATCAAAAGATTCAACATGGTAAAGATATCAGTTCTACCCAAGGCAATATATAAGTTTAAAGCAATTCTGATACAATTACCCTCTTTTTTCTTCAAAGAAATGGAAAAATGATTACCAACTTCATATTGAAAAAGAAGAAACACAGAATTAGCAGATAATTCTTCAAGAAGAAGGACAAAGTGTGAGGGTTTGCTTTGCCTGACTTAACACATATTATACAGCCATAATGGTCAAAATTTCATGGTACTTGTACAACAATAGATACTTGGACCAATGAAAAAGAACTGAAAACCCCAAAATAAGGAAATCAACATCCAGACAGTTGATTTTTGATAAGGGCCCCAAAAATATCAAATGGGAAATAGATGCACTCTTCAACAAGTGGTACTGGGAAAAAAATGGATATCTACCTGCAGAAAAATGAAGCAAGACCCTTATCTCACTCCATGCACAAGAATAAACTCAAGGTGGATCACAGACCTTGAGGTAAAACTCCAAACAATTTGGTCCATCGATGAGGGAACTGGGACCAACCTGAGACCTTTGGCACAGGGATTATATAGGCTATAAGAAATAGGGAGGACACAAACACAGAGGAAGTACAAATATATAAGTGGGATATACTGAAGATACGTCGAAAGAATTCACCAAGAGAGTGATAAGAGAACGGACAGACTGGGAAAACATCTTTAGCAATGGCAAACTAGACAAAGGCCTTATTACTAAAACCTACCATATCTATATAGCTTCCAAAAAGAGCAAAACTAAGTGCCCACTAGGAGGTGGGCAAAGGACCTGAACAGAAGTTACATAGAGGTAGAAATCAGAATGGCCAATGAACATATGAGAAAATGTTCCCAATCATTAGCCATAGGAGAAATGCAAATCAAAACACCAATGAGATACCACCTACCTCCCTCAAGGATAGCCCAATTCAAAAAATCAGAAAGTAACAAGTGTTGGAGAGGCTGTGGGGAAAGAGGAACTCTTATCCATTGCTGGTGGATATGTAGCTATGTACAATCACTATGGAAATTGATTTGGCGATATCTAAAACAGATGGAAATTGAGCTACCATATGACTCAGCAATTGCTCTACTGGGTGTATACGAGAAGAGACAAGCAACAAACCATGACCAGACATCTGGGCTCCATGTTCATCGCAGCACAGTTCACAATTACAAGGATTTGGAAGCAGCCCAAATTTCCATCAACTGATGATAGGATTAAAAAGCTGTGGTACTTACATAAAATGGAGTACTATGCATTGCTGAAAAATAGTGATGAATGCTTGAAGCATATCTCTGCATGGGAAGAACTGGAGGGAACTATACTAAGTGAAGTAACCCAAGTGCAAAAGGACAAGTACAACATGAGTCTGCTGAGGTAAGCTTAATAATAATTTAAAAAATGCAAAGGGGGCATTGGGAAAAAGTTACTGTATACAGAAAATCCTGGGAGGAGGGACAGGTAGAATGGCAGGATCAGATCAAATCTAGGGCTAAAGAAGGTAGCCAACTGAGGAGGGGATGGGGATATGGCAATGTGTAATTGGGGAATGGGGTACACACCCACCCAAGGGGAGTATATTGTTTAAATCTCCACAGGAAAAGAGGAACCAAACTTAAATCTGGTGTTCCAGGATGCCAATGCACCATGACAGCATGGAGTGGGTATGAGAGCCCAACCCCAATCCCAACTATGTGCACAGCTTCCAGGCAGAGAGGGACATGTCTGACCAGACCACAGGAGGGTAAATGAAGGGGGAGGAAGAGAGAGTGGAGTGCAACCTGGCCCATCAAGTGTTGAGAATGATCTCCCCACTCAGTACAGCCATTGCACACAGAGGACAACATGGCCAGCCCCACTATGAAATATGACGTCCCATGCTGACCCAAGGCCATATGAGCACAACTTTGGAGAACCAGGGTCAGAAGTGCATCTGATCTGATCCCACTACACTGAGGCAAGTGTGTGCAGCAGAACAGTAGGGGGAGCAGAGCATGGAGTTGTCGATGGAGTGCCAAGGATGTATTTGGGGACCAGGATGTGGCATTCTATCTGACTTAACCAGGGCACACACAATCAGACTTTGAACTATTACAGGTTTTTCTACTGTTATTATAATTATCTATTTTTTAATTTATATATTTTTTCTGGACATTGGTTTTTAGTTGCTGCTGCTGCTGTCATCCTTTTGTTACTTCATCTTGTTCTGTCTTGTGTTTTTTTTTTGGTACATATTATTATCTCTGCAAGTCTATCTCAATAAGATAGGTTTGATGAACAACAGGACTAATGGTTCCGGGGAGATGGGGAGGTGGGGGAAAGGAGGTGGTGTTGACCATCCCAGGGACAAGGGAACAACAAGTGATCCAAAATCAGTGGCAAGGTGGGAGTACAAGGCCTGATAGGGATTGATCAAGAGTAATGTAACAGAGAGAAATTACTGTAACCCAAATAAAGTATGAGAATGATGGTGGGACAAGAAGAAAGTAAACGGAAATAGAGGAAAGAACTAGGAGGCAAAGAGCATTTACAGAGGTCTGAATACAAAGGTCTGACACAATCAATGAAGATAAATGTGTACACAAGCAAATGTGGTGAAGAAAGCTGATGGTACCCAGTTATCAAAGATAAAACATCTGGGCTCTTAAAGGCTTGAAAGTAGACAAGTGGCCAGATAAGCTCAGAAGCAAGCCCACATGGAAGAAGCACACTATGTATCACAAGGTGTGATCACAAGGTATCAATGGAGGCAGTTATCAGGCATCAAGTACAAAAATCATATCATAGCATGCCCACCTTCTTGATATGATCCCTGAAGACAAGTGTGCATAAGCAAATGTAGTGAAGAAAGCTGATGGTGCCCAGCTATCAAAGAGATAGCATCTGAAGTCTTAACGGCTTGAAGGTAAACAAGTGGCCATCTAGCTTAGACGCAACAAAGTCCACATAGAAGAAGCAAACCAGACTGTGGGACCACGAGGCACCAAAGGGATCAGGTATCAGGCATCAAAGAACCAACAAAAAATTATATCATTTTAAATGAGGGGGGGGGTGCAGATTGGGGACCCAATATCCATTTGCAGGGGAAGTGACATCCCTTTACAGACATGTCATGGGGAAAAGACAAGCCAATCAGGACACAGTGTAGCAATGATGAAATAAACATTTTTCCTCTAGTTCTAAAATGCTCTCCTCCCACTATCATGATCTGAATTCTAACTTACAAATCTGGTTGGACCAGAAGATGTACACTCGTGCAGATAGGAACCTAAAACATGGGGTATCTAGGATATATGATCCCTTTAGGACCAGTGGGGAGAGTGGAGGATGGAGGATGGAGGTTGGGTGGAGTAGAAATGGGGAACCAATTATAAGGTCAATCTACATATAATTTCCTCCCTGGCGTATGGGCAACAGGGAAGTTGGTAAAGGGAGACATTGTACAGCATTTGCCAAGACAAAAACATTACAATTTATAAATTATCAAGGGTCTATGAGGGAAGGGGAAGTGGGGAATGGGTGTAAAAAGGAGAAGCCAATACCAGGGGGTTAGGTGGAAAGAAAATGTTTTGAGAATGATGATGGCATCAAAGGTACAAATGTGCTTTGCATATAATGGATGTATAGATGGGTTGTGCTAAGAGTCATATGAACCCACAATAAAATGACTTTTTTTTAAAAGAAATATTTCGTTACAAATTCTGGTTTGATTATGGTCAGAAGAGATCAAAGCATGGAGTCAAGTGAAGCGATAGACCTCCCGTTGGGTCTGGCATCATTTCATAGGAATTTTATACTTTGTTCATATTCCCAAATTCTCCAGGAACATGATCAAAGGCATTTAGATCTCTTAGGCCACACAGTTTGAAACTGCCAGTCACCCCAGAGAACAGAGTCTGAAAGGTCTAAGGGAGCAACATCAGAATACCATCAGTCAAGTATTTTAAATTAAAAAAAATGTCTGTGATAACCACCACTAAAATTCATGCAGGTGACTAGTTCAGTAGCCTAACTATGTGGTTATTTAGTGGACTGAGGGTAAATCAATTTAAGTGATAACAATACAGCTTTAACAGTGATCGTTGCAATTTTTATACACAGGCTAAGCATATTCTCATGTCTTTAATATTGAATTTTAAAGATATTTATTAGGCTGGTACATGTGCTTAAAGGGAAGAAAAGCAATTAAGCATAATGAAAATTACATGGTTTTGAACTTTGGTATTTTCTATAACCTTGAATAGAATGAAAAATAATGTATTCAATCATATAGGTGAATCTTAGAAGCACAATGAAGAGTTGAAAGAAGGCAAAGTTTCAAAAGTCTACATATATCATATAATTCACACAAACTCAAAATTTGACAAGTCACATATCTCTGCAATATAAAAAATAGTAGCAATAGTAAACACCAAAGGTTAAAAAAATAGTACTTGATGATAAGTAGTTCCAACTCATGGTGATCCCATGGAAGTAGAAGAAACTGTGCACCATAGGATTTTCAAAGCTGTTAGCCTTTGGAAGCGTATTACCAGATTTTTCTACTGTTTCCTTTGGGCTTCTTTGAGCAGCTATCCTTTCAGTAGTAGCCCAGTGTCTACCTGCTTGCATGACCCAGGGACCACAGCATTGCTTATCGAAACCCACACTCACTGACAATGACTTGACTCTGGCTCCTAGCCTCACTCTATGATAGAGATGAACTGCCCCTTTGGGCCTTGTAGACTTATGTCTTTCTGGAAGTAGATGCTGCATCTTTCTCCCTCAGAGCTGCTGCTGGAGTTGAAGTTCTGATTTGTGCTTAGCCCAATATGGAACTCACTGTGTCACCAGAACCCACATCCCAGCAACTGTCTAGGGGAGAAGATAAACATTTCAATACACAGGGTGTAAAAAGGTTAAAACATAGAAAGCTTGATGAGCTCAAACTGCAACTACTTTTAGAATCTGGAAGAAAAAAATCAACTTACAGACATTGTTTTAGTTTATTTTTTTCAATTTGGAAGTGATAGTTTATGTGTGTTCTTTTTATTATTATAACTCATTAATTACATATATCTTATATATTGCTTCATATGCACACCGTTTTTGAAGAGAATATCTCAATGGATTTTAAAGTGGTTAAGAATTCACAAACACACTAAGAACTAGTAATCCTTGGACTATGCTTACCAAAATCTGACTTATAATCCTCTTATAGAATATGAACAACAAATCCTTGGAAAGAGGCCACAGTGAGCTTTTTAAACAATCTTAAAATGGCCAGAAATATATTTTCTTAGTATACTTAATTGATTTTAGTATTGAAAAGATGATGCTCTTTGTAGCAGCTAAAATATGGCAATATAATTATTGTTGTATTAGCTGCTGCTAGGTTGACCCCAATGTAGACTATCAGTAATTTAATTTTACGTAGTTTAAGTCTTTTCTAAACTATTGTCCTCTCAGTGAGACCTGCTTAACTGCTTTTTATTATTTACTGCAAACTGCTTTTTCTAACCCCATTTTCTCTCATGACACTTAATAATTTATCTATATTGTGTAACTCATGTTATTTATATTTTACTATAAATAACTTTACTTATGATATTTATATTTTACTATATATCCCCTCTGATTAAAAGGTAGTGTGAGAACCAGCTTGTAAGAGAATCTATATGATTCCTATATCCTAAATCTTCATGTAGCTATGTTCCTTTGGATCATTTACTCTAGATAAAGTCATTTATTACATCACTAAGACATTCATGCAGTTTGTGGAAAGAAACATATGTGGATTAATTGAGGTTTTTTTTCTGAAAAATGCCAGGAATAATTTGCCAGCCATACGAGTGGTCTATCTTAGAAACAGATCTTCCAATTATAGTCACATCTTCAGATAATTGCAGACCTGGATGCCAATTTAACTACAATCCAATGATAGACATTGAATCACAATTAGATTCCTAAGCCATCCCTCAGCATTTGTCTAATGGACATTATGAGGGATAATAAATTCCTTTTATTTAAGCCAATAAATTATCAACTTATGATATGAAGATGAAGCTATTGGTGTGGGAATAAGTCACCTTCAAAAATAAAATTAGAAAGTCCTCAGATGGATCTACGTAGGAACTCAGAATCTATCAGTTAAGCAATAAGATTTCTTAGAAGGTTAACGGTTCATTTCTTAGCATTGCACAATGGTACAATATAGATTTCATTGAAGCGGTCTGTTCATGTGATTTTTATCTCATGCTTTCTGAGAGTTTTTTCCTAATGATTTTTCCATCCCTTCAATAGAACTTGAACTTCTTTAAACATCATTAGTTCTTTTGATTATATACTCTCTCTTAAAGAGTGACTCTCAGTCTTGCTAATGATTTTTAACCCTTTAATGCCATTCCTAATGTTGTGATGACCTCCCAAGCATTAAATTATTTTTGTTGTTAATTCATAGCTACAAAGCAAAAATTACATTTTGCTACTGTTATGTAGCAGGCGACCCCTGTGAAAGGATCATTTGACTCCGCAAGGGATTGTGATCCACAGATTGAGAACCACTGTTTTAAATGTTTGAAAGATCATCAGTTCTTTCCATACAGTGACCTTATCTGTGCATTCCATGTTCTTATGATAACAAAAGATCTACGCATCCTGCATCATTCAATATTTTTACCATAGACTTCTTCAGGGCTGCAGCTGAAGGCTTCATCTTTTTTCTTCAGGTTTTTCACCTTGAGCAATGATGCACAGGTTCTTCCTTTTGGTTTTGTAACTTCACATTTGCACATTAAATTGTGATGCCCTTATTTGCTTCTGGAGCTGCTCGTTGAAAATTGAAATTTCAGTTCAACTCTTTTACTGTATCTTTCTTCTACTCACTTTACTAGCTCAACGTTAAGTGGCATGGAAAATCCATACCATTTAAAAGAAAGGAAAGAATGAAAAACCAAGCTCCCGGTATTGATGGAATGGCAACTGAGAGACTGCAACCAATCGAGGCAGTATTGGAATTCTTCGCTCAGCTATGCCAAGACAACTGGTAGATATCACCAAGCCAACTGGCTGGAAGAGATCCATATTTGTGCTCATCCCAAAGAAAGGTGACCCGGTAAAATGCACAAATTATCAGTCATTGATACTATGGGTAAGTAAAATTGTATGGAAATGGTTTTAACATAGTTGCAATAGTACTGAATGCTTCCGGAAACTCAAGCTGCATACAGAAAAGGACATGGAATGACATCAAATGTATCTTGGCTGAAAGCAAAGAATGCCAGAATGGTATTTAGTGTGTTTTATTGACTATGCTAAGGCATTTGATTATGTGGATCATGATAAGCCACAAATCACATTGTGGAGAATGTAAATTTCTACCACTTAATTGTGATTATATGAAAATTGGATATAGACAAAATCATCCAAACAAAACAATGTCCTGAATGATTTAAAAAGAAGAAAGATATATATCAGGATTGTACTCTTTCCTGTACATAGTCAATATGTACGAATACACACACATCTCACTGCTATAGAATTGATTCCAACTTATAGGGACCCCATTGGACAGGGTAGAAGTACCCCTGTGGGTTTCTCAGACTATCTTTTCATGGAAGTCGAAAGCTTCTTCTTTTTCCCTCAGAACAGTTAGTGGTTTCAAATTGATGACCTTGTAGTTAGCAGCCCAACATGTACCTGCTATGCCACCAGGTCTCTATGTAGATTTACCACTTAATATGTCACTTAATTTCTTTGACTGCTGTTTCCATGAACATTGATTGCTAGGTCTAAGCTCATGATCAATGCTAATGGAAGCAGCTGTCAAAAGATCAAGTAATTTATGCCTTGGAAAATCTGCATAGGAATCCAGTTCAGAGCAAGCAATCTGGGACACTGAATTGTATGAAGAAAATTGAGGCATCAGGATTGGAGAAAGGCTCAGTAGCAACCTGTGATAGGCAAAAGACACCATCTTGCTTGCTTCTTCAGGACTTGAAGAACTGACTGATGAACCTCAAGGAATACATTCTTCAACTGAGATTTTTGTAAAGAAAACAAAATTTCAATAAATAATATCATGATAATGACAGAAAACTTTGCAATTGTCAAAGTTTTAAAAAAATGTGTCTCCACATTCAATGTTCATGGAACCAGCAGTAAGAAAAATATCAAGTGTTCTTTTCATAGGCAAATTTGCTACAAAACACCTCCTTACAGTGTTAAAGAACAGGGCTGTCACTGTGAGGGCTAACTTCTGACAGAGGCTGACTAAGGCATTTTCTTTTTGTTGCTGTTTTTTTTTTTTGGGGGGGGGGCATCACTGCCCTCTGGAAGGAGTAGGAGGCCCAGCCTTGCTCCTGGAGAGCTGCTGCTGAATTTGAACCACCAATGCAGTGGGCCACAGTCCCGCACACAACCACTGTGCCACCGGAGTTCAGCTAAGGCATTTTCAATAGTTGCATATGCATGAGAAAGATGGAACATGAATAAGGAAGACTGAGAATTGATGTGTTTGAATTATGATACTGGCTAAGAATACTAACTATAAAGTAGATACCAGAAGAACTAACACATCTGCATAGAAGCAGTGTGGCAAAGCTTTGTCGCACATAATTTGGACATGTTATAAGGAAAGGGCATTCTCTGGAAAAGATCATCGTGTTTGGTAAAAGCAGGGTAAGGGAGAAGGTAAAAGCTGTATTGATGCAGGACTGCGACAATGGGCTCAAACACACCGTGTGTTAAAAATCAAGCCAGAGCTACTTCGTGTTTAGGTCAGTTTTACATGGGATCACTGAATCATAACCAACTTTATAGCACTTAGAAGCTCTTCTGAAATCTATTTTGGTCTTTTCTTTCTTTGCTTTCTTCATATCTAATGTTCTAGATGTTATCTCCCATCTTGTCAAATGTTGTCATCACTATTCAATAGGCCATATCTAATCTAGAAATGGTCTTGACATTAACATGGGACATATTTTGACAACTGAATTCTGAAATCTGTGTATCAACACAATTATGTGCTATCCCAACTTAGATCTTGAGAATAAAATTCTGATATAGATCAGAATGCTTTAAATCCTACGAAATCAAGAAAATTTCTAAGGCATACCAGCTGAGCTGACTTATTCCATGAAGATAATATTGGTTTTCACAAAAGTAGTGTATTTTGAAGAATTTTTACTTTTAAGTAATATCCCTACTAATATTTTAAAGATTAAATGCATATTTATTTTAATATTACATAATGTTGACAATGTGAAAGAGGCTTTATGGGTCAATTAACTATAGATTAATTTCACACTTTGTTCCCTTAACTTTACCTATATATCTAAATCTCTTAGTTCTTCTAAAGACACCATTTTTAACTAAATTTCATGGTCATTGAGTCAATTCTGATACATAGTGACTTTATAAGACAGAGGAGAACTGACCCTGTCTCTGACTTTTTAATACTGTAAGCCTCTTTTTTCTCCATTGGAGCCACTGACTGTCTCAAACTCAAATGATAATGTATTTCACTGCCAGGACTCCTCAATTGTTTATGTAGTAGTTAATTTTACTAATGTTGCTATGCTCAGAGTAGAGAGCCAGTCCAACCTTTTTCTACATATAAAGAATTTATAAAAGCTATTACTAATGGACATTTACTATTTCTAAGCTCAAAAATCAAGCCAATTGTTGTTGTGCCAATTCTGACACTCTGCTATCCTCCAGAACAGAATAGAACTGCTTCCTCAAGTTCCAGAAACTATAAATCAATCACAATTTAGGGAGAATCAGCAGTTTTTACCTATTAACACTCTATCGAAAATTAGGTATAGTAATTAAGCTAAAACTTAATAGCTTCCACATGTAAATAAAATTTCAATAAAGCAGAAAATATTGTTTCTTCATTTTCATTATATATATGTAAGTGTGTGTGTGTGTGTATGTATGTATATCCACTGTGGGAAGATCTAATTGACTAATCCTCACTGACACAGACTTCCTTGTGGGTATACCCTCTGTACTACACAATTTTGAAGTGACCAAAGAAAGGCAGAGTGCTGAAATATGCACAGTAGTTTTGACCTGCTTGTGGTCATTAGATCAAAAGAATTCTGGTGGCACCATGGGCTTTGTGTTTGGTGGCTAGCAGAAAGGTCAAACTTCTAAGTTGAAGGAAAACAAAACAATTTACTTTTGTGAGGATTTTACTCAGACCCAGTGGATTCCAAGTCATAGTGAACCTCGAGGGCAAAATAGAACTTCGCCCTTGGGTTTCTGAGACTGTAAATATTTGCAGAAGCAGGGAGCCTCCTCTTTCTCCCTGGAAGTGGCTGGAGGTTTTGAACTGCTGGCTTTGTGGTTAGCCATCCAACTTGTAACCCACTCCATGGCCAGGGCTTCCGTTAAAAATGTTATGTTGCAGAACTCTATGGTCCAGTTCTATTCTGTCCTATAAGCCATTGTAACTCAGGATCTATTATTTAGAAGTGACTTTTGGGTCATTTGAGACATATCTCTTTTACACACGTTTATTTGGTTTAACTAATCACATAGCCCCACCCAAACTGTAAAGAAGGTTGGGAAATATGGAGACATCATGTTTATTTTATATAAAAAAATAAACCTATTGAGTTGATGCCAACCCATTAGGTCAGAGCAGAACTGTCTCTGTGAGTCTGAAAGACTGTAACTCTTAAGGGGATTCGATTGGCCAGTTCTATGTCTTCCAGAGCACGGCTGGTTTCAAATTGCTGACTTTGAGGTCACAGCCCAACTCATAGCCGCTTCGCCACGAGGGCTCCATCTAGGTACCTTCAGTCTACTGCTTCGGTTGAACCTTTCTTCTAAACTCCTCTAGTGAAATTTTAATTTATTCTTACATTTGATTTTTTTTACAGATTTTAACTTTCTTATTTAATTATTCATATGTTCACTTGAAAATTCACCTCTATTTTCTTAAAGGTAGCAATAATAATATAATGACCTTACTAATTAGCAGAGAATGAAAGTCTAGGAATTGAACTTCAAAATCTCTGTATCTATTCACTATACCAGGAGTGGGGTGTATGAGGCTCACTAATGTCACACACTTGGCCAAAGAGAAGCAATTCTAGATTATGGAAGGCTACATATGCTCTCTCTGGTCCAGATTATCTATTACCTTTCAGGATAATGGAAAACCACCAGCTTCCTTCCTTCTTCATCCAAATTCTACTCTTTTATGTACTTCATTTGCTCAATACCCCTATTAGGTCAGTTAATTAAATGTTTGACTAAATGTATCAGGCTAATCTTTAAGTTGATAACTCACAGATGATGTTATAATATATAGTGAAAAACTCCATAAGAGCAGTGATAGATGTGATAGAGGAATATGGTAGGTTGGCAGGATACAAAATCAACAAATAGAACTCCATCAGATTGCTCTATACACTGGACGAGATCACAGACGACAAGATTTTAAAAGGTAGTACCCTTCTCAGTAGCCAAGCACAAATCGAAAAATATATGGATATACCTAACCAGGAAAAAACACCAAAATATCTGTACTAGGTAAACCACAGAACACTACTACAAGAAACCAAAATTGACCTCCAAAAATGGAAGAATACCTCATACTCATGGATCAGAAGCTTCAAAATAGTAAAGTTGTCCATCCTACCCAGGGTACTATTATAAATTTAACACTATCCCAATATAAATACCAACAGGTTTCTTCAAGGAATTGTAAAAACTGACTACCAGCTTCCTAAGGAGAAGGAAGAAGCCCAGAATTAGCAGAGAACTCCCCAAGAAGAAGGATAAAATAGGAGGGTTTGCTTTACCTGATTTTTGTACCTATTAATAGCCCACACCAGTCAAAATAGTATGGTACTGATCAAAACAGTGTGGTACTCGTATAACGACAGATACTCAGACCCATGAGAAAAAACTGAAAACCCAGAAATGAAATCATCAGCATACAGAAAACTGATCTTTGATAAGAACTCCAAAAATAGCAATGGGAAGCTGATTCCCTCTTCAACAAGTGGTGCTTGGAAAAATTCATGCCTACTTGTACAAAAATGAAGCAAGAACATCCTCTAATTCGATGCACAAGAAGAAAGTCAAGGTGAATCACAGACCTCTAGGTATAGTCTTAAACTAGTAGAGCCATCAACGAGGGAATTGAAACAAACCTATGAATTTTGGAACAGGGAATACTGGGGCTGTCAGAAATAGGGAAAGTCATAAACACTGAGCCAGTACAAATTGACCTGTGGAATATATTTAAGATAAAATACCTGTATACATTGAACGTCTTCAGTAAGAGAGTAATAAGGGAGATTACAGACTGGGAAAATAGCTTTAGCAATGACAAATCAGATAAAGGCCTTATTACTAAAATCTGCAATACTCTACTAACCTACAATAAGAAAAATACAAATAGCCCATTGAGGAGGTGGGCAAAAGACCTGAACAGAAGTTTCACTAGGGCAGACATCCAAATGGTCAACAAACATATGACAATTATAAGATAGCACCCTCAAACATAACCCAATTTAAAAAAATCAGAAAGCAACAAGTGCCAGAGGAGATGTGGTGAAAGAGGAACTCTCATCCATGGCTTGTGATCCTGTAGGTACTTGCAGTCACTATGGAAATCGATCTGGTGATACTTAAAACAAGTGGAAATTGGGCTAACATACGATCCAGTAATCCCCCTACTGGGCATATATCCAGAAGAAGTAAGAGACAGACCAAGGCCAGACATCTGTGCTCCAATGTTCATTCACAATAGCAAAGAATTGGAAACAATAAAAATTTCCATCAGTTGATGAATGAATTAAAAAAAATTGGTATACTTATATAGCCTATGAAGTACTATGAAACCCTAAAAAACAATGGCAAATGCATGAAGCAAATCTTCTCATGGGCAGAGTTGGAGGAAACTATGCCAAGCAAAGTTAGTCAAGCACAAAGGGGCAAGTATAACATGTGTTCACTGAGGTAAACTCAGAAAGTACAACGGACATAGAGGATCAGTTACTCTGCATAATTCCTGGGAGGGTTGAGGTCCTGGCATTCGGGCAGGGATCAGACCCAGTCTAGGCTTGTATATGGCATGCAACTAAAAAGTGGGGGAAAAGAGTGAGAAAAGAAGGATGAGGACGGTGGGTGAACAGGACACAAATCTACCCATGAGAGGATATTGTTTATGCCTCAACACAAAAGGGAGAGAGACACCAGGCCTCATTCCCGCGTGCCAAGCCTTGAGGGCTACATACAGCAGATAGTAGCAAATGAACACAGGACTTCAGCCCTGGACCAAACTAGAGTATGTTGACTCTGTCTCCAGAAGAATGTACTCAGAGGATAGCACTGAAGACCACCCTAGGAGAATGGCAGGTCTGTACAGATCACATGGGAGCAAACAAAGAGGGGAAGAGAGAGTGGACTTTATCATGGCCCATCAACCATTGAGGCTGCTCAGAGCACCCAATGCACAGAGAGGACTGTAGGGCTGGCCCCATCACAAGATGTCCCATCCTCTCACTGATCCACAGCATTATGGGGAACAACACAGGGGACACAGTACAGAAATTGTGCCTGCTCTGACCTCCCCCACAGCAGGGAGAAACATGAAGTTGGCACAGCAGAGCAGCAAGGGGAACAAAGTAATGAAATTCCCGAGGAGTCCTAAAAATAGACTTCTTCTGACTCAGAGACCAAGGTTTGGCACCTCATTAGACCTGATGAAAAGCATTCATAAGGTCAGCAGACAGACCTGAAGTTGCTTATAGATTTGTATTTATCTATTTACCTGTTTCCTTTCCTTTCTTTTCTTTTTCTCAATGTCTGTCTGTATAAGATAGGCAGGATAAATAATCCCTAGGAGAAAACAATGGGACCAATGTTTCTGGGGGACGTAGTATAGGAAGAGGCATGGGAAATGAAGCCAACACACTCAGGGGACAAGGGAACAATAAGGGATCTTTTGTCAAGGGCAATGTGACTGAGAGGAATTGCTGAAACCTGATGAGTGGAACATGATAGAGGGACAAGAGGAAAGTAAAAGGAAATAGAGGAAAGAACTAGGAGGCAAAGGCCATTGATAGAGGTCTACATAAAAGCATGTATGCATGTAAATATATTTATATATAATAATAGGGAAATACACCTATGTACATATATTTGTATGTTAAAATATTAGGTAGAATATGGACATTGGACCTCTATTCAAGTATTCCCTCAATGCAAGAAAATGTTGTTCTAATAACCTGCCATTCCATGATGCTCACCTTCCTGACACAATTGCTGGAAGACAAAATGGGTACATAAGCAAATGTGGTGAAGAAAGCTGATGGTGCCCAGAGGTCTTAAAGGTTCGAAGATAAACAAGCACCCATCTAGCTGAGAAGCAACACAGACCACATGAAAGAAGCACACCAACTTGTGTGATCATGAGGCATCGATGGGATCAAGTTTCAGACATCAAAGATCCAGAAGAAAAAAAATTATATCAATGTGAATGAGGCAGTGTAAACTGGAGAGCCAAAGCTCATCTGCATACAATTGTACATGCCCTTACAGAAGGTTCACAAGGAACAGATGAGCCACTCAGGGTGCAGTAGAACAGACATGAAACATACAACTTTCCTCATTCTTTAATGCTCCCTGCCCCCACTATAATGACCCCAATTTTACCTTACAATGACCAGAGCATGTAACTGGAAAGAGCTGGAAACACAGGGAATGTAGGACAGATAAACCCCTCAGGACCAAGAAAGAGAGTGGCAATATCAGAGTACGGGGAAGATGGAGGAGATAGAGGGAACCGATTACGGATTCATGAGTTTGGGGAGGGAAGGGATAAAAGAGGAGCTGATAGAGGCTCAAGTAGAAAGAAATTTTTTTGAAAATTGTGAATGGGGAAGCTGAGGTTATTCTGCCAACCTGGCCAATAGGAACATGTGGGACTAATCAGGTTGCAATTTGGGTGGGAACTAAAGAAATAAATGATTCTGTAAATGATTCACTCCTCTCTTTCTTGCCCTCTGATGCTTTAGCTAGTTCTCTGCCTCAACCTGTGTGCTACCTTACCTGTAGGCCAAGTCCACCTGTGGAGATATAAAAAATAGGCTCCCCTTGGGTGGGTTAGTACCCCATTCCATCTCTACACATCGCCATCTGCCCCCTCCCAATCCCCCACCCTAGTTGGCTACCATATGTAGCACTGGATTTGGTCTGGCTCCTGCGATACTGCCTGGTCCTTCCCCCAGGATTTTCCGAATGCAGTAACTTTTTCCTGATGTTCCTTTTACATTTTTAAAAATTATTATTAAGCTTACCTCAGCGGACTTATGTTGTATATGTCCTTTTGCACTTGGATAACTTCACTTAGGATAATTTCCTCCAGTTCTTCCCATGCGGTAATGTGCTTCATGTGTTCATCACTGTTTTTCACTTGGTCATGATAAATTATTTGTTTTATAGTCTTTTGTATTCTATTGGCCAGTAATTTATTGAGGATTTTTGCATCAGTATTCATTAGGGTATTAGTCTGCAGTTCTCAATTCTTGTGGAATCCTTGCCCGGTTTCAGTATCAGTGTTATACTAGTTTCATAGGAGGAGTTCGGGCGTTTGCCATCTTTTTCTATGTTTTGGAAGAGTTTTTGTAGGATTGGTGCCAGTTCTTCCCTGTGTGCTTGGTAGAATTCTCCTTTTTTTGTGGTAATCCCTTGATAGCTTTGTCTATTTCTTCTATTGTTATGGGTCTGTTGTGATTCTTGATGTCCATTGGGACTAATCTAGGGAGGGATTGCTTTTCCAAGAATTTGCCCATGTCTTCCAAGTTGTTGAATTCATTGGAGTACAGTCCTTTTTAGTACTGTGTAATTATCCTTTTAATTTCATTAGGGTCAGTTGTGATGTCCCCTCTTTCATCCCTCATTCTTGGTACTGATCCTTCCCCCTCCCTTTCCTTGGTTAAGTCTTCCAGCAGTTTGTCAATTTTGTTAATTCTTTCGAAGAACCAACTTTTAGCATTCATTTTTTCCACTGATTTCTTATTTTTCCTCTCCTGTATCTCAGCCCTGCTTTTACGATTTCTTTTCTTTTGCTATTAGTGGGATTGTCCTCCTGACTCTGCTCTTGTTGTAAATTTTGTGCCAACAGATCAGTTATGAGACACTCTTCCTTTTTCAGGTGTGCATGGATTGTTATGAAATTTCCTCTGAAAACTGTCTTTGCTGTGACCCAGAAAAGACATGTTTTCATTCTCATTGGTTCCTAGGGAATTTTTAATTTCATCTCTGATCAGGGCCCATGCACACTCCTTTTGCAATTGAGAATTGTTCATTCTCCAAGTATTTGCTCTAGTTTTCTTCATCTTCCTTTTGTTGATTTCCAACCTTATGGCGCAGTGCTCTGAGAGTGAGTTCTGCATGATAGCCATGTACTTAAATTTATGTATATTCGCCTTACGCCCAACATGTGATTTATCTTCGAACATATTCCATGTGGGCTTGACAAGAATGTGAATTGTTTTGTACTTGGATGAAAAGTTCTGTAGATATCTATCAAGTCAAATTGTCTAATTGTGTGTTTAGATCTCTAGTCTCCTTGTTGAGATTCTTTCCCTGTGATCTGTCTTTCTCAGAGAGCGGTGTATTGAATTCACTCACTATAATTGTTGTGTTAGTCAGGGCAGACTAAAGGAACATATTTCACAGACACACATATAGATATAAGGAAAAAGTTTATATACAAGAGGAACAGGACATTGAGCCCAGTTGAGTTCAAAGTCATAAGTCCGATATTAACCCATATGCCTGAAATCAGTCTATAAAGTCTCCTTCCGACTCATGAAGTCACAGGTGAGTGGGTGCAGAATCCTGGCGCTGGCAGGGGTCTCCACATGGCTCCTCACTTCCAGGGCTCAGGTTCCATCAACAGCAGAAGCAACTCATCGCTGGCAGAGGTCTCCATGCCCCAGCTTCAGAGGTCTGGCTCCATCAGGGCAAAGTCATGTGGTCTCTCCACCGGCTCCTCCAGCTTCTCAGATGCTGCCATCTTGTCTTGTTCGTGATTCATTATCTCTCTAACTCCCAACAACTGGGGAAGATAACTTCTCATCTTCATGAAGGAAATATCATGAGATTTCTCAGACATATCAGGAGAAAGTCATGCCCCCATAGAAGCCTCTTTGGCTACTCAATGGCTGTCTTCAGGCCATTGTTAACAGGCTAGGCTACAACCCTACATTTCAATCATAAAACTAACATAAGCACATGACTGCCACAGTTGTTGAGACTGTAATTTCTATTTTCATCTTTTGGAGTGTTTGGTATATATATTCAGTGGGTCTATCATTTGGGGAACATATGTTTAAAATGCTTATTGGTTCATTGTCTACCCTTCCCTTGAGCATTATATAGTGACCCTCCCTATCTCTTTTTATGGTTTGCACTTTGAGGTCATTTTTTTTTGAGATTAGGATTGCTACACCTGCTTTTTTTGAATTGCTTTTTGCCTGGTATGTTTTTTTCCAGTCTTTGGTTCTCAACATATTTTTTTCTGTGATCTTAAGATTCTATAGGCATCAGATTGAGGGGTTGTGTTTTCTAAACCAGTCTATTAATCTCTGTCTCTTAAGGCCTGAATTCAATCTATTGAAATTCAGGGTTATTACATCTATCTGTGCACTCTGTGTTGTCATTTTATCACTCTTGTGTTCAATGTTTTTCTATCTCCATGTGTTGTGTCCATGTGTGTTTGTGGTTCATTCTTGCCTTTTTCACATGGTTGCTTTTCCTGATGGCTTAATCAACCAGTAGATTAAATGTCAATTATTTTTATGTTGGTTCAATAATGAATATTATCCATTAAATAGTGTAAATAATTGTTTAAGTTGATAAATTTATGCTCATTAATGGTAAAGGATTTGTAGGCTTAAGCTTACTCTTTATAGGTAGTTCAGATCTTTGCATCTAGGTATATGGCCCGACATATATATACTATGAGGAATTATCCAATTTCTGTTAATATTTGCTTTGCTTTGTTGTTTCTTTCATTAATTTGCACTTTTAAACAGAAGGATTTTAGGTTTATCTAAAATCTATTTAGATTTTATCTATTTAGGTTTAGTTTATCTTATGTACTTTCCAATGTTGAGCAATGCACAGTTAATTCATTCAGCTGCAGAATTATACATTAATCATAATGTTCACATCTCATAGATCATTATTGTATAAATTTAGCGTGAATTTTCTCAAATGAAATTGGTTACTAATAACCAATATTCCTATCATATTTAGGTAAATTATTTTAATTACAAACATTAAAACCAAATATTAACCTTTAGTCATTTCTGAGCATTGAATTTTGTTCATTATAACTTTGTGCAATCAATGTTTATTATTTTTGAAATGGACCTGCTGTTTGAGATTATGTGAGCTCTCAGGACCCTGGTAATGCAGTGTTTAAACATGAGGCTGCTAACTAAGAGGTCAGCAGTTCCAATGTGCCAGTCCCTCAATGTGAGGAAGATGTGACAATCTGCTTCTGTGAAGATATACGTGCTTGGAAACTCTATGGGGTAGTTTTTCCTGTCTCAGAGGCTGACCATGAATGGTGATATTTGGGATTTGTTTGTGAATTCTGCATTAATAAATTATGTACCTAAATGACATCTCATTTGCAAGCTATCTAGGATACCAGATATTATTCAATACATTCATTTTTAAGAGGTACTTTCATGTTTTATCCTAGTGGCTTTCTTTGGCTAGTCAGTCAGAAATTCTACCTTTAATTCTTCCTGGTCT
>PVJH01020688.1:0-40058 GCA_004026705.1 Nesogale talazaci | reverse complement strand
TGGGGAGAAAGAGAAGGTCTTCAAAAAGTTAATGGAAAGTATTATCTTTTTTTTTTTTGGGGGGGGCGGGGGAAGCGGGATGTTTTTGCTTCCAAAACCATTTTATTGAGAGTTAATACATGTATCATCATTCCATAGTTCAATCACTTCAATTCGTCTTGTACAATTTTTAATTAATTTTCCTGAGACCTTTCAGAAGGTCTTTGACATGAGCGTTTTTGTTTTGGTTTGTCTGTTTCGCTTTGTTGTCACTTTCAATTAAGATAACCTTAACTATAGATATACCTTTTCACCTCATGTGTTTCTCCAGTGCATAAGATGCAAACAGTTCCAGTCTTGAAACCCACAGGGGTCATTAGGAGACAGCACTGGCTAGATAGCAGTGAGTTTGGTTTCTTACATGGAGCCTGGGTGGGGAAATAGCTAGACATTTGGGTGCTAACCACAAAGTCACCAGTTCAAAACTGCCAAGCACTGCACGGGAGAAAAGCGAAGCTTTCTACTCCCTCAAAAACCCACAGGGGCAGTTCTACTCCATCTTATGTACAGGATGCTATGCTTCAGAATCAACTAGAGGGAAGTGAGTTTGAGCGTTGGTGGAGTTTTTTGTTGTTGCTATTGTTTGTTGTTGTTGTTGTTAGTGTATCCATAAGTAAAGATAGATTCCAGGTTATGAAGAACTTTAGACAAACTCACTGGTCTGTGTCTACAGGCACATATGTGTCCTTTACGCTGGGCCTTTCCCACTGAAACTATCTGGCTCCAGAACAGGGGGATGGAGCTCTGCTTCCTCATTGGATCCAAGGTGACCTACATTCATCTCACTAAGCTTTGCATTCCTCTAGCCTTTGTTCAATATTTGGAAGTCTAAGTTTAATATATTGTTTTAATTAACATTTCAGAGGCTACACACTTGGAGAGTAGTGATTATATCTGAGTAGAAGTGAGCATTATCACTCTTGGAATATCATATTCAAAGCAAAGAAATGCATGCGGGTTTCAATTGCTTCTTCCTTTTGAGTCTGAGAATAAATCTAACGTTGAACATGGTCACCAGGAAGAAAAGAAAGTCTGTAAATTACTTGAACTGAGTTTTGCAGTTTGTTCTATTGAGTTCTTCTTTCACTTTACTTTACAGATATAATGACACTCGGGTCCCTGGTCTTAATTATTTTACAGATAAAGAAACTTCCCTCGGCTGAGCTCCAGTAGCCTAGTGGTTGTGTGCAGGACTGCGGCCCACAGGGTTGACAGCTCAAGTCCAGCAGCAGCTTTCCAGGAGCAAGGTTGGGCTTCCCACTCCCACCACAGCAGTGATGCCACACACACACACACACACACACACACACACACAAAGAAACTTCCTTCATTTAAAACTAGGTTTAAAAAAAAGGTTTATATTGTCTCTGGCCTTGTCTTCTTTGTTTCTAGTATTTATGAATAATACTTAAGAAAATTTTAGAGCTTGGTTGTGTTACAGTATTTCTATTATTCTTTGCTTTGCTCTTTTAATCCCCTTTCACCTCCAAGTAATCGAGACCGTATGTATAACAGATTGAAACATAGCCTGGTCCGGCGCCATCTTCATTACCATGGCTATGTTTCAGTTCATTGTTGTGGCTATTCCTCAACCCATACTCAAAGCCCAAACCCACTGCCATGAGGTGAGTTTGGACTCACAGTGAGCCAATAGAGAGTTTCTGCTGCTGTTCAAATCTTCATTGGAGCAGAAAACCTCCTCTTTCTTCCTTGAAGCAACAGGTGGATTTAAACCACTGAGTGTTTGATTAGCAATCCAACTCTTACCCGACAATACCAACAGAGGTCCTTTCCTCCACCCATACACACAAAAATTAGCTAAGACGGGCAGGCTATTGGTTGACTATGTTTGGCCTTTACAATATTTCTTAGCCAAGAGTGTCTTGGCTACATACCATTAATTTAGATCCTCCATGACAATGTTCACTTCAAATCTTTCTTCAAATATCCTGAAGCCTGGCATCTCTAGACCCACATTTTCTCATAGTAAAAAATATCTGGAGCAAAGCTATGGTTGCCTCTTTTATCTTAAAAAGCATCACCCAGTGACATCCCCTTACAAAGGGGTTACAGGTAGGAGATGAGCCAGTCAAGGTACACTGTAGTAACAATGACATCTGCAGCTTTCCTTTAGTTCTCAAATACTTCCTCCATCCACTATCACGATTCCAATTCTACCTGACAAATCCAGCTAGACCAGGGGATGTACGCTGGAGTCGGAAACATGGGGAATTCAGTATAGATGATCCCTCCAGAACCAGTGGTAGGAGTGGTGATACTGGGAGGGTGGAAGGAGGTGAAAAAGGGAACCAATTTCAGGGATCTACATATAACCTCCTCTCTGGGGTCCAGACAACAGGGAAGTGAATGAAGGGACACATTGGACAATGTAAGAAATGAAAAAGTAATAACAATTTGTAAATTATTACGGGTTCATGGGGGAGGGGATTTGGGGAGGGAGAGGAAATATGGGGAACTAATACTGGGGACTTAAGTGGAGGGAGAATATTTTGAGAGTGCTGATGACAACAAGTGGGCAAATGTAGTCTGCATACATCAATGTATGCATTGATCATGATGGGAGTTGTAGGAGCCCCCAATAAAATGATTTATAAATAAAAAGCATCACTCACTTACACTCTTACTATAAGACCCAGGTGCAACAAGATATGTAAGAAAATAGCTTTAAGTGTGACCAAAGGATGCTGGGAAGCACTGGAAGGAGCCTGCTTCTCTATGTGTTCCTTGCCAAAGAGAGACAGAAGAAGCTCACAGGGTCGAACTTAATGAGATTTTATAGATGCGGTCGGAGGGAGACTGGAAACTCTAAACCATGTGTGCTGTCAACTGATAGCCTCAGGTGACATGGGACCAAGGAGTTGTCAGTGGATGGCACAAGGCCAAGGTCCTTCTGTCCTTTCACATTGCAATGCCCTCCATACAGCTTAGAGCCTTGGGAACTTAGTGGGGTCACTCTCCTCTGACCTGTAGCTTCCTTATGAGTCACAGAACTGACTCAATGACAATAGGTTTGGTTTCGGGTTTCCTGGTCACGTCTTCTTTTATAGATTTTCCATGACACTAGTAGTCCACCTAGACCTAGTGCAAAAGATGTATTGCGTTAGGTAAATCTGCTGTGCAAGACCTCCTTAAAGTATTGGGAAGCAAAGATGTTACTTTGCGAATTATGGGGCACCTGACCCAAGTCGTGATCTTTTCCATGGCCTCCTGTGAATGTGCAAGTGGGACCTGGGAAAAGGAAGACTGAAGAAGAGTTGTGGTATTTGCATTGTGGTGCTGGATAAGAATGGTGAAAGGACCTTGGACTGCTAAAAGGACAAACCAATTGGTCTTGAAGGAAGTCCAGCCAGAGTGGTCTTTAGAGGCAAGGACGGTGAGACTTTATCTTATATTCTTTGGTCGTGTTTTCAGGAGAGACCAGGCCCTGGAGAAGAATCCCAGGCTTGGTAAAGAGCAGGGGCAGGGAGGCAGAGGAAGACGTCAAAGAGATGGATGGACACAGTGGCTGCAACAATGGACTCGCGCAGAGGAACCAGTGTGAGGACAGTGCAGGACCAGGAAATGTTCTCTTCTGGTGTGCATACCCCAGGGAGCAACCACAGTTCAATCCAACTGAAAAGCTTTGGGAAAAGACAAAATCCAAGATGCTGCTAAGGGACTGGAGACTTGGTTTTTATAGTCCCGTCCTCTTAGAGAATTTTGTCCAGCAGCTTTGCTTGTTGCCCCACTGCCAGTGAGTCCCTTCTGAATCACAGCAACCCCACCGGGCAGAGGAGACCCGTACTGTGGGTTCCTTTGGCTCGATGTCTTTATGCTAATGGGCTGCTACATCTCTCTCTCACAGAGCAGCTAGGGATTCGAACCACCCGCTTTCAGCTAGCAGCCGAGTGCTAAATCACTGGTGGACCAAGAGATCTTAGAATAAAAAACAAAGCTATCCTACTCCTTCTGACTCACAGCAACAAAATAGGGCTGACTGGAACTCCTCCATGGGGTTTCCAAGGCAGTGGGTCTTTATGGAAGCAGAAACATGCATGGAATGACAGGGGAGTCCACAGCGACAGCCTTGGGACTGTCAGTTCAGCATGTGGATCCCTAGGCCTCCAGATTCTGCTCTAAGAGCTCACTTAAAACCAACAGACTCCCCGCCCTGAAGTCAGAGAAATCCTCGAGGACAGGAAGAACCACCCTTTCAGGTTTCTGAGACTGTCTCTTTACAGGAGTAGAAAGCCTCATCTTCCTCCCACAGTGCTGCTGGAGGTTGGGAACTGCTGACCTTGGGGTTAGCAGTCTAATTCCTAGCCCCCCAGGCCGCCCGGGCCCATCAAGAAATCCCTAAAGGTTATCCATGTTTACTCATTTCAATCGACAAAATGGGTTCCAGTAGACTCAAAATGGGATCAGCTACTACGAACCAGGCTGGTGTGCACAAAAATGATGAACACATCCCAGAAGCTATGAGTAGAACACGCCCAGGAGGGAGCAGAGGGCTCACACCAGTGCTCTGGTTTACCCAAACCCTATCACACTGAGCACATGGATCTATGAAAATGTCCATCTATTTTGTTATGCTTTATCTCTCTTTGTCTGGTTGGAGTTTTAGCCAATACCTCTTGCTTTTCCTGGAGGTAAAGAACCTGCCTAACTGAAAAAACGTAGGTTAATCTCTCTTTTTCTAGAGCCTGCTTTCTTTTTTATCAGCAAAAGAATGAACTTGTGGCATTGTTTCCAGATGTGCATTTCCAGATTATGAACTGGTCAGGTCCAGACGAGTCTGTGCTGTGGTACAGCAGCAGATGTAGGAGAGCTTTAAGAATAGCTTTGATTCCATTAAGACTCTGGCTTGGTGGACTACTTTGATGTCATCTCTCCCTGTTTATTGTGTAGTATTTCATTTTACAAGCAGAGGGAAACATCTGGACTATTTATTTCAGCTGGCTTTTCTCTTCTAGGTAGTGTTTCGGATGGCTATTTGGAACAAGGCCATGCTCAGAATTGCCAGTGATAACACATGTGCTAGCTTTTTATTTCCTAATGTTCTTCCATGTTGCTCCACATACCTCTAAGCCAACCCTCTGTGCGGCCCAGAGCCCTTCAGATAAAAATTTTCATATCCATCCTCTTTTTAAGGCAAGGGAATATCAAGACAACTAATGAGCTTTGATGGCATTGCTCTAACTAGAGGAAAAGGAATTATTTAATCATAATCCACTGTGGAGGTGGTATAGGGAGGTCCTAATTATTAGGGTTAGAGTCCTTTGATTTGTAAATCTATCCAATTTACTAAATACATTTCATTATCTCCTCCTAAAAGGAACTTGCTTTATCGCTATACCATTAGCATGTCAAAGACATAAGGCCATTTGCTGTATTGGAATTTGTAGTGAGGAGATCCCAGTGGGTCCAGTGACACGGAACCAGGCAGATGTTATTTCTCTGTACAATATTTCCACACTAGAGACAGGCCCTGTGCAATTCTTTAAAATATAATGTATCTATTCTTCCCATAATTTACAACCACTTTTCTTATTGTTGTTGTTTTTATTAAAGCCCTTTACATCCTCCGAGCTGGCCATTAAATCAAAGACAATTTAGAGAGGGGTTTCATTAAACTAGATTGTGATATTAAATTCTGTCCCTCGAGCTGAAGATGAACACTAGAAGTTTCCGAGCTGAATCTATCAGATATAGACATAGATGATATAAATATAGATACATAAAAATAAGGCAGATAGATTTTCTAAATCTACAGACCTGCCTATCTCTCTTTCTATATATATGTGTGTGTGTGTGTGTATGTGTATATGTATATGTGTGTGTGTATATATATATATGCTTCCATTTTCCTGGGGAAAAAATTCAGATATGCTTAGTCTGTTGTTGATTGTGCTGTTGTTCCTTGTCATGCATCGAGTCAGCTCCAATTCACGCCGACCTTATTCGTCAGCCGGAAGCATCGCCCGACACTGTTTGACATCACTGTTCCAGCTACCTAGTCCATCCATCTGTCTCCGTGAACGTTTCTCTCATTTTTGCTGACGGTCTGCTTGGAGAAAGACAAGGCGTTCTACTCCCATAAAGAGTTACTGATTTGTACACTCACAGGGGTTAATCGACCCTCTTTTATCGGGGCCCTGTGCGTCGCCGTCCAGTCTGGTTTGACTCTTTGGTCTCCTTTACTGCTCAGGATGCTCTTTTCTACATGGTTCATCTTTCCTAATGATGCGTCCACAGCCAGCCAACTGCAGTTCCTCCGTTCTCCTGCCTGAGAAGCAGTCTGTGGCTTCATTCTGGGGGGCATTTACAATCTCCTCCAGAGTCTTTGCCAGCGTCACAGGCGAGTGTTTCCCTTCTCTGTCAGTTTGCCTTTTTCGTTGTCCAGCTTTTACACTCCTCTGAGGTGATTGAAAAGACCCTGGCTTGGGTCAGGCACACCTCATCATCAGAGATAGCTTTACTTTATAAAACTTGAAAACTTTTTTTTTTTTGGTAGCAGATCTGTTCCATGCGATACACCCTTTGATTTTTTACAGCTGTCTCCAATAAAAGTAGACTGGTAATCTAGTAGAATGAATTCATTGACAGCTTGAATTTTTTTTCTTCATTTTTTAATGATGTTGCTTATGGGGCCATGTATGAAGATTCCATTTCCTCCTATCCAGGTGTCATCCATAGTGAAGGCTGGGTGTGGTCTCTCCCCTGTATCCATTAAGAGTTTCAAGGCTGACGTCCATAGCCTGGCAGGGACGCTCCTGTGTGGCACAGACCCCCCTCGTCCACTAAACGCCACAGCTCAGTGTGAATACTATGCTGCAGTCAAACTCCTCAACTCCTCATGCATTTGTATGACCCGCCTTTCCCCAAAGTGACCTGAAATCTGATTCTACGTAGACTGAAAATTCCGTAAGACTGAATATATGTTAGCGTATTTCTCCAGTAGATATCATATAGTCCGTATTCGATGCATATGAGTTAAATGAAGAAAAGGAGGGAAATCTAACTTTTGGAAAAGTGAGATATTTGGCTATAAGACTTCGAATTCTTCTGGCGGGGTGGAATTTTATCTCCCAGTCACTGGTAACTTTGGCTAACCTACAGCCCTTTCCTTGACTTGAGTTCAAGTTACCAGCACGGTGCCGGGGACGGGGGAGTATGGAAAGTTTTTCCCTTCCAGATCATATAATAAGTAATTAATGAGAGGAAGGTGACCTATTGCACCTTATAAAAGAAAAATGCAACCACTTGAGATTTGAAAGAGTCCGTCACTGTGCTTCCAGATGCCTGGAACCTGAGTTGGGTTGGGTTTTTTTTTTTCCCTCTCAGTCTCCTTCTCACTTTTTATGCTAGCTATAAGTACTACTTAACTAATCCAGAAGAGTTTGCGTAATTTGAGGGGAAATAAACCTCCATTAACAGAAGTAGCGTGTGGTTTTTCTTTCATGGTACAAAGCATATTCGCTTTTCTAAGTTTTTTTGCACTTAGAGTGGGATTTGAATGAACTCAGGCTAAACTTGGGAGCTTAAGGATCTAAAGGCAGAGACTGGGCCCTGCCAACCTCAGTCCCTACTCCCAGAAGTCAGTCATATCCAGGGGAGAAAGGGTCTTTTTGTCATCCTACAAGAAAAAACTAGAAGAATCTACTTATAGCCTTGTAAAAATCTTTTTATTTATATTTTATTATTTGGGGGGGGAGGGCATCACCGGCCTCTGGTGTAAGTGGAAGGCCCAGCCTTGCTCCTGGAGAGCTGCTGTTGGATTTGAACCGCCAAGCCAGTGGGCCACAATCCCGCACACAACCATTACGCCACCGGGACTCAGCCCCTTGTAAAAATCTTTGAGGCATACATAGAACACCTCTTTCGCTTGTGAGAAAAAGTAAGCTCCTTACCGTGGCTACAAAGCCTTATGTGAGGAGCTGATTTCTAGTCTCATCTCTCACCACTCCCCTATTTATGCTCACAGGCCATGGTTATGCCCCCCAAACATAACTAGCCCAAAGAGAGTGTACTGCCTTCTTCAATGGGGGGAGGGACAGGGTGAGAGGCAGTTAAAGACTAGGCTACTACTACCTCATGGAAGCAGCAGTCAAGGAACTAAATGATACGTTTTATTGGGTAAACTTGATGTACACAATCTCTTTAAAGTATTGAAAAGGAAACATATTACCTTGAGGATTCAGGTGTGCCTGGCCTCAGCCATGGTATTTTCAGTCGCCTCATATGCACGTGAAAGTTGGACATGGAACAAAAAAGTTCCATGAAGAATCGATGCATGGAAGCTGTGGTGTGGGTGAAGAATATTAATAGCACTGTGGACTGCCCAAAGAACAGACCACAGTGTCTTAGAAAAAGTACCCCTAGAATGCATCTTAGAAGCCAAGATATTCCTCTCACAGACTTCGAACATGCTCTCAGGAGACACCAGTCCGGGGGAAAAGCCATCATGCTTCCTAAAGGAGAGGAGCAGTGAACAAGAGGAAGCTCCTCGGTGAGATGGATTGGCAGAGGGGCTGCAACAAGGGGCTCGAACATCACCAAAATTTTCGGGATGGCATCGGCCCAGGTAGAGTTTCCTTCTATTGTGCATGGGGTCTCTAGGAGTTGGGACAGACTGGAAGGCATCTGACAACAGTGACAAAACACTACCTCGTTGATGGGTGGTTCAAACCCTCCCAGGGACAGCTCAGAAGACAGACCAAGCCAAGGGCTATCCAAAGCTGACCATCGTGAAAATCTCAGGGAGCAAAGTTCTGCTCCGCACACACGAGCTCATCATGAGTTGGGACTGACTGGCAGGCACCCAACAGCATGAAAGACCTAGAATGCTGAGGTCTGCATACGGCTGTCCTGTTTTCTTCACTTAAGCCTCAGCTTTACTATCCCCGTCCTCCAAGAGGCCTTCACTGGGCACCCCTCCCTGTCATTTGTCACCCAGTGTTTACCTAACTGCGATCAGAAATGAGGTCATGTGCTTTTTCTGGTGCTTATTTTCTAGCTGCCCCTCCAGATGGCAGATGGCATTAAAGCAGGGTCATGTTCACCATACTCCCAGGACCTTGGTGCATTGCACAGAGCCAGTCCTAACAGATGCACATGTGTTGGGTGAAGAAAAATAGAAAAGAGAGATTTGTAGGGAGAAGAGAACAAAGAACTTAACAGGCTTAAACCAGGAAGTGAGGAGAAATAGAGCTAAGGAGAAAAACCAGATTTAAAAATTGAAACAGGAGACAGCTATATTAGTGGCCCACCCTGTTGGCAGTCTTGTCATTGCTGTGAAGTCCAGAGCAAATTTTAGAGGCCAAAGTGTGAGCAAGGTGAAAGTGCTCACTCTAGTCTCTTCTGACCTGGGCTCCCAGACCTCGATTTCTGTGCAAGGTGCCAGGAAGACACAGCCAACCAAGTGGCCAGCCAGACTCCCCACCTGGAGCCCGTTAGCCCCAGCCCATGGGAATGTCAGATGTGTCCATCAAAGGATTGGAGTCACCGCTTCTCTGTTTTGCTTAGCCCACGTGTGCCTGGTTTCCATCTTTCCCATGTGGGGACCAAGGCCTGGGTTTGAAAGGCTTTGAAGGGGCAAAGTTGATTCCCCGGAGTGCGCTGTAGGATGACCTGACCACAGTCACCGCCTACAGTTACAAAGGCGAGTGAGCTGTGGTAGGCTCTTTGTTACATGACTTCATTCAATCCCCACAACCTTCCAATGAGGTTGCTGTTCTTATTCGCTGCTGTTCAGTCAGCCTCGACTCATGGTGACCTCAAGCACAGCGGAACAAACGAGTACCCAGTCCTGGTCTGGTGGAGATTAGGTTGTTGGTTTTTGAAAGGGCTTTCACTGAGTGATTTTTGGAAAGAGATTTACAGACATTTCTTCGTAGTCTGTTTTAGTGTCGAAGCTCTATCAAAACCTGTTTTCATCATTTCAACATGGAAGCCGCCTCAGACAGATGTGAAAGAAGACCGGAATCCTTACAGTGGAGCACTATGGTAAATGGAGGGAAGATTGACGCTGTCAGGTTGTTTCTTGCTTGGATTCACAATCGACGCTCATGGAAGCAGCAGTCCAGAGAGCAAAAGATGTGTCGCATGGGGGTAAACCTGCTACTGAAAACCTCTTTAGAGCAGCGGTTCTCAACCTGTGCATCGTGACCCCTTTGGGGGCGTCAAATGATGCTTTCACAGGGGTCTGCTGATTCATAACAGTGATAGACTTACAGTTACGAAATAGCACTGGAAATAATTTTAGGGTTGGGAGGTCACCACTGCATGAGGAAGAGTATTATTCCAGGGTCACGGCATTAGGAAAGTTGAGAACCACAGCTTTCGAGGGTTGAAAAGCAAGGCTGTTGCTTTGACGACTAAGGTGAGCCTACCCCAATCCGTGGCATTTTCATCACCTCATGTGCATGTGAATGTTGGACATCCAAGAAGAAAGACTATAGAGGAACAGATGCATTTGAATTGTGGTGCCGGAGAAGAATCGTGAGAGGACCAGGGACTGTTAAACGGACAAATGGATCCGTATTGGAAGAAGGAAGGCCATTAGAGCCAAGGGTAGTGATATTTCCTCTCCTGTACCTTGGACGGGTTATCAGGAGAGACCCGTGGAAGGGCTGGAGAGACCTGGAGAAGGGCTTCCTGCTCCATGAAGTGGGCGCACAGTGAAACAGAAGGAAGTGCTGGCCGCAGCGATGGACTCAGGCTGAGGAACAATTGTGAGGATGGCCCAGGACCCAGCAGCGTGTCGTTTTGTTGTGTCTGGAGTCTCTACCGGTCAGAACTGACCGGATTGCCCCGAACAACAACCAGCAAATCGCGGGTGGCTTTGCTTCAGGTGAATTGGCCAGGAATTGAACCCTGATCTTCCTCCTGAGAGGCTAGAAGCATACCAGTGAGCACCAATTTCTCTTTCCCTGACGAGGCTCCTGTTAGTACTCCAATCTCTCAGGTGAGGAGATGGAAACTTAAGAGGCACAGCACAGTCTTCAAAAAGTTACAAATCTGAATAAACGATAGAATTTGCCATATAAACTAGTCTGGAAATGCTGGGCTTTTAAGAGACCTGGTCCTAAATGACTACAATCAAACGTTAACATTTTTATCAGGCTCTGGGACTTTCATCTTCCAGTTCAAAGAACAGTCTATTTCTTTGTCTTTCCCTCTTGTTATGAAGAATCAATGGCTAAGCGTATTCGTCTACCTTTTTCTGGTTCATAAGCATGAAGAGAGGTGAAGGGAGACGCGGCCGTCTTTGCACACGAGTTTAATTTTTTTCTCACGGAGCTGGAAGGGTTATTTTTTATTATTTGCTCTCTAACGACGCCCTGCTTGCCTTACCTAACCCCTAGAAAACATCTCCAGACCCCTTGCCTCTGAGCAGCCCTTCCACCATCACCACACTTTCTGGGACGCACTGCCCCCCGGTGGTGACTTAAGCGCAGCGCGACCCTGGAGCAACTCCATCTCCAGCACCCAGAGAGCGACCTGCACGGATTCTGTAAGATGCTTCCCTGTCCTTCACGGAATGTGCCCTGGGATCTTGGGCAAGCATATACTCTTCATGAACTCTCTTTGACCAATTATGTAGGATTGGGATCTGGGTTCAAGAGGCCTCCGTGGAGCACTTCCAAATGAAACATGCCTTGTCTGCAGGCGCAGAAGCCTTTCTTAGGACCTCTCTTCCCACTCATGCAAAGGGAGGCAGCGGTGGCCTTTAACCTGGGCCTTTTCCTTGTCACCGAGGGAGCGGCCGTCATGGGCCGCTGCTGTTTTTACCAGAGATGGTGTGGAGCGCGGTCCCCTTTTTAGATAGTTTAGAACCCGAGAATCAAATACTAATTCTCCAGGAAAAATCTCAGGTTAGAAGGGATTATGGATCAAACTTGATGCTGAAGACACCCCTCTTTGCTTGTTTGTGGATGGGTTCTTTTCAGAGCTCATGTTTTCGAACTGAAATTATTTCTACTTACATCTGAAAGAGTGACTCTGCCTTATGGGTGAGTTTATGGTCAAACCTGTGTAATGGATGTGTCCTCCTTTTTATCTCCATGGGCAGACACTGTAAACCCAGCTCTCGGGGTTAGGTCAGATGACAGTTTGCAAGAATTCTGACTCGGATGAAGTTCAAGGTTGCAATTGCTTGTGTTTTATTACCCAAGCAGCAATCCATAGTGCAAAGGTTATAGATGACATCAGAGATAGAAATGAGTAGGCGCTACTTCCCGGTGCCTGGCAGCATCAGCATCCCTCAAGCCTGTTCCAACCTGGTGACCATTCGGCCCATGCTGGGTGATGAGCCTCCCAAGACAATCGGGTGACATTCAGAAGTAGCAGGGATAGCTACATAGTACCCAGATATCCTGGACCCCAAGTAGAAGGCAGTAACTGATAGAAACTTTGAGGCTATTTTTCTTAAATCACGTATCCGTGCATTGTGTTAGTCCTGGTAGACTAGAGAAAAAAATTCATAAACATGCATATGGATATAAAGGAAAGGTTTATATACAAGAGAAATAGAACATTGAGAAAGCATCCCAACCCAGTTCAGTCCATGGTCATAAGTTTAATATTAGCTCATATGTCCAATATCAGTCTATAAAGTCTCCTCCTGACTCACAAAGCACATGCAATGACACCAGGACAATCACAGGCCAGTGGGTGCAGAGTCTTGTGTATCCAGCAGCAGTAGAAGCAACTCAGCACTGGCAGGGGTCTTCCCATGGCTCCTCATTTCCAGGTCTCAGGGTCCATGAGCAGTATCCATTGGCGGTAGAAGAATCTCAGTGCTGGCAGCCCCAAAGGTATGGTTCCATCAGGGTAAGCCCATGTGGCTTCTCCTCCACTCCTCCAGGTTTTAGGACTCAGGATCTATCTGCATGCTACCATCTTATCTTGTCGGTAGACCAACTCCAAGAGATTAATTCAAGTCTCTCTCCTCCAATTCAGAAATCCTGCGAGACTTCCCAGAATTCTCAGGAGAAAGTCATGACCACACAGGGGCTTCATTGGCTATCTCCAGATTGACAGGCTAGACTCCACCCCTACACTTCTAGTGCTGAAATTTACACAGAGCAGTGAATGCCACAAGTGTCTTTATGGGAAGAGGGGTGCATGTGGAGGTTGGGCGGCAGTCAAGGGAATACAAGAAGCATATTAAAATGTGACACAGTTCTGGCCCAGAAAAGTAGAAACTTTTGGTGAGAGCCAACTTTCCCATGTGAAAAGGCATAGATAGCCTTATTAGGAAAACAGCATCACCCTCACTTTGCCTTAATCCCTTCCGTTGCCCCTGGATCACAGAGGGGAGGTTTGGAGGAGCCACAGCTAAACACATGTGGAATGACAAAGTAAATGTTCAAGATGGTAGACTGGCCACCCATGGTATGGTGGAGTCAGCACAGCTGCCTCAGATTGGTTACTGTGTGTGTGTGTGTGTGTGTGTGTGATTCTAATGTTTAAGCCTCTCTCAGAAAGTTTTCTGCTTTTTTGACTGAATGCATGCCTAACAGATATATCTATAACTTAATATGTACTCAAAATCAAGCAGTATTCCAATAATTGCCCTGTGTCTTTATTTTAAATATGTATGGAAAACTGCCCTGTAAATCTTAGCTGACATTGGTAGTTATTCTTGGGGTGGGGCAGTGCACTGGGGGAAATCAAATGTTAGAATTTGATTGGTAAACTTTATCTTACTAGGTTACACCCATCTAAAGAGGTAAGAGTTAATTAACAAAAAATAGTCATTTGATTAGTAACCTTGTTGGCAACCGTGAAGTATTCTGTTGACCAACCAAATGTCAGCAGTTCAAAACCACCCCGACCCCTCTGTGGGAGGAAAAACCAGACTCCCAGGCAATCAGCGCCTGTAACGATGACCAATCCAACCCATGGCCATCCATGGATTTGGACTCACAAAGACCCTTCCGGTCAGAGTAGAGCTTCCCTCAGAGATGCCAAGGCTGTAAATCTGTGGAAACAGATGACCCCATCCATCTCCCTCCTAGTGGTTTGTGGTTTCCAATCTACCAGCCTTCTGGTTAGCAGCCGAGTGACGTAGCCTCTGCGCACCCAGCACTCCTTACCCGGAGAAAGTACAGCCTCGGAAACCCAATGTGGCTGTGCTCACCTGCCCTACAGGGTCCTGTGGCCTACAATTAGCCTTGGGTCAATAACTGCAAGGTCAGCAGCTCAAACCCACACACTGAAGAAAGACAGAGCTTTCTATTGCCTTAAAGAGTTACAGTCTCGAAAACTGACGCTGGCAGTTCTCTGTCCTGTGGAGTGGCCGTGAGTTGGAATCAACGTGATGGCAGTGATTTGGGGATTTGGGTTTGGTATGAGTGGAAACTGGCACAATCCCACCTAATAAACAACTTTCTCAATTACCTAATGCATACATTTTAACTTGGTTGTATTCCAGTTGTAAACATGTTTTTTTTTTTAATGTGTATGGAAAGGTGTCCTCGTGTTAGTGAAGGAGACGCCTAGATATTCTGACCTTGTGAATCTAACATCCTCACGCTTTGTTACTATGCAAGCTGCGAGCGCCACTTTTTCTTAGTGATGTGACTCACCTGGGCATCAGGGGAAACTGACCCAGGCTGTGAGTAATCATAAAATCGATCTAGAGTTAATCATCAGAAACGGACCGGCAGTTGTGAATTAATGAAACATTTTAAAGAAATCTATGTGGGCACTTCAGTTGTAAAAGAAACCTGGCAGTAAGAGACACGCTGTCTTGGTGCTGACTCATCAGAAAATAAGTGCCCGAGTACCATGGAAAGAGAGTCCTCTGTATCATGTGGGACACAGAGATGGATCCCTAATAGTGATTCACCATTGTAATCATAACTAGGCCTTCCATTGTGATGTTTGCGAATGTTCTGTTTCCTGTGCACTTCCATTAAATCGTCAAAGAAGGCGAGGATACTTTAAAACATTTCACCGGATCCCTGCCTTTTTTCCATTCTTAACAGTTCCATTGAGTTCTACATTTCCTCCTTGCCTCTCTAACTCACTCTGCCTTTCATGTAAGAATTCTCTAAACTGGCTAACTGTAGTATATCCCACAGAGGTCACCCTTCCTTCACCCCCACGTCGGTAAGCTAACACCTCTCTGTCATTCCAGCTGGGATCCTGGTGGGAATATGAAGATCGTGTGATAGGTAATAGGTGGGAGTTGGAGGGAGAACATGTCTAGTTTCCAAGTCAGATGCTGTGTTCAGCTGAAGATATGGTTTCTTTAAGACTGCCAAAACACAGACCCCTTGTATTCTTTCTGAAGGGGTGAAAAATCAACTTCAGTCATAAGTCTTAGACTCATTCAGTCAATGTGGACCACATAATTGTGTTAACTACCCCTAGATCAATAAACAAAAGCCTCCCTGTGGGCCATGCCAGCAAATGCCTGGAATAGTTCTAAAAGTCTTACTCTACCTTATAGAGATGCCTAGCTTCTCCATTGTTCAGTTCATTCTTTGAAGCACTGAAAATTTACGTAAACACTAAAAGCTTATCCTTCTCCTAATGATTCTCCATAGAGAGTAAGATGGACTCTTCTATTTCCACACAGAGTGACAGTCTCAGAAAGTCCCGGGGACAGTTCTATCCCGTCCTGTGAGGCAGCTGGGAGTGAGCATCAGCTTGATGGCAGTGAGGATCGGTGCCCAAAGGGCCTCTACATCAAACTGGGTTTCCAGTATCATTCTAGACAGAGGCAGAACTCTTTGTTAAAAAGAGCTCTGGTAGCTCAGTGGCTACCCATTGGCCTGTGCGCCACAAGACCCACAGTTCAAAACCACCAGCTGCTTGGAGAGAGAACTACTCCCATAAAGAACTGTCTTCTCAGAAACATACAGGAGCAGTTCCACCCTGCTCCACAGAGTGGCTCTAAGTGAGAATCTGCTCCGTGAGGATGGAAAGGGCCCAAACTTCAGAATGCTTTGGACATGTAAACAACCCGGGCAGACACAGACTTTAAAAGGTGGTTGAGTTTATGGCACGGATGTTATCATTTAATGGAAGACTTCCCTTTACATGAAAAGAAAAGAAAATGAAATGGAATGTGGTGAAATGGTACTATTCCAAACCCAGTCTTAAAAGTATTCAGTACGGGCTGAGCCCCAGTGGCGTAGTGGTTGTGCGCAGAACTGCAGCCCACTGGGACGGAGGTTCAATTCCAGCAGTGGGGCTGGGCCTCCTACTCCCACCACCGGAGAGCAGTGATGCGCCCCCCCCCAAAAAAAAAAGTATTCAGTACAAGCATTACAATCTCTAGGCTTTTAGGCTTGATAGGGTTTATCCTACCTTTAAACTGGTGTGATCTGGGAAGTCAACACCTCCTATATAAAACTACGTGCCTAATAAAAAGATGTCATTTCCTAATTTTGATATCACTATAGGCATTTTGGGGGGATATCACTGCCCCGTGGTGGGAGTAGGAGGCCCAGCCTTGCTCCTGGAGTATAGGCATTTTTTTTAATTTTTTTAAATTTATTTTTTTGGGGGGGGGCATCACTGCCTCTGGTGGTCATGGGTGCTACCCAGTGCTGCTCCTGAGAGCCGCCGCTGGATTTGAACTGCCAAGCCTGCTGACCGCAGTCCCTCACTCAACCACTTACACCACTGGGGCTCAGCCGTATAGGCATTTTTAAAAAAACAAAATGAGGGCTGAGTCCCGGTGGCATAAGTGGTTGAGTGCGGGACTGCAGCCCCCGGGCTTGGCAGTTCAAATCCAGCGGCGGCTCTCAGGAGCAGCACTGGGTAGCGCCCATGACCACCAGAGACAGTGTTGCCCACAAAAACAAAAAGCGAAATGAAAACTTGATTACTGAATTTTATTCTGCACCATTTATCATTAAATTATTGGTATTTACAAAGATACGCTTGCTAACATAAAAAGGAAGATTCCATTTTAATTGTTATTAAAATCATGGACTTAAATCTCTATTTATTATTGTGAAAATACTAATCAAATTGATAATGTAATTTCTGGGTTTGAATAATACCCAAGAAAATCATTTCCTTACTAGATTAGTAAAGTAATTTGAAAATGTGAAGAAAAAAAAACAAACATTTTAAATGATGGGTAAACTGTATAAGTCGATGCTATAATTTTCAATATTAAAATGGTACCAATGTAAAAATAAAAAACACACATTGTAAGGAAAAAAAAGGTGGTTGAAGATGCCTGGCTACTCCTCTATCCTGTGGTTCTTCTTCCCTGCAATTCTTCCCCCCTACACAGATTTCCTGGGGACAGGAGATCAGACAATAGATTCTGAAGTGACTTCCTTTAGCTTTTTTAAAAACTTCAGGATGAGACAATTGCTTACTTTCTTATTTCCTTGAGACGGGGGTTTCAACCTGCTAATGAGTTTGGTGTTAGCATTTGGAGTTTTTGAGTGGACTCCATCTCACACGGACCCTTTGTGTAGCAGACCAAGAACAGCATCTGGCCCTGCGTCCTAATCCCGCTCCTCATTCTTGCGATGTTGCAGTTTATGGTTTGCAGCCATCTCAACCAGGTGCTTCCTCGTTTTCCTGGAGACGCTCTGTCTTATCAAGTGTGAGCTCTGTCTCTAGGGATTGATCTCTTTGGGGAGTATACCCAAAATAAGCAAGACAAAGTCTGACCATTCCCACTCCTGAGCAACAGGCTGACTGTGGCCCATCTGAGGCAGATGGGGTCAGTCTTCTGAAAGTCCCATCCATGGCAACTCAAGGGACTGTGAGCCTGCAGACGTCATAACATGACTCTGTCAGAAAGACTGCGTGACATCAAAATGGTTGAACAACATTCGTATGGTGTTTCAGTACTTCATATGCTTTTTATAAAAATATTTCTGTAGCAAGTTATAACAACAAAACCATCTTCATGAGCCTTGCTACATGTGTCAATGTACCTGCAAGGTGAACACACTATGTTAATTTACTTTATGAACCCTCTAATGAATTCCTGTCAGCACTGCTATCGTCACCCAATTACAACTATGTTTCAAATAAAATGCAACCATGTCCTGTTGTTTCCATTGCCACCAATGTGTTTATAGTCACTGGTTTTGTCAAACTTTCTCATGTTTTAGCTACAATAATGTGGTAAGTGGTATTTGTGATCTTATTATCAATAGCGTCTTTGAGAATCAAGTATCAATCAGAGGACAGAAAGGAGAAAAATGAAAAATGACTTTGGTTCCATTACGAATAAAGGTGGAATTCAAGGTAGAAAGATGTTACAAACTCTTTTTGTGGTTACTCAGATAATCTGATAAATATCCTTAATTATCCATTTTCCTCTTGTTATTTTACTGTTAAAATTTGATGATAATAAACACCAGTAAGGATATGCTATCACCTGCACAGGAGGAAATCCATGGAGGGAAGGGGTATGCCACCAGGAGTTATCACACTGAGCAACGCCAAGCCCAGGGACACCACCGAATGCATGCTAAGGTCAGGAGCCTTTGCCATAAGCATGCAGCAAAGTTTCAGGCACTTTTCTTTCATTGTTGAGCTATGCTTATCTATGAGACTATTCAAAAGGCTCCTCTGAATTATCAAAGTGACTTTTTTGCACTTTTTAAAAAACGTCTTACAGTCAGATTCCCTAAGGCAATACATTGTTTGGTTTCTTGACTATAGATTCTATGGGCATTGATTGTGGACCCAAATGAAAAAAAAAAATCTTGACAACTTGAATCTTTTCTGCATTTCTGTATGTCTGGCAGTCGTCTCTCTATCAAATCTACCACAACTCCCTACGCAATCACAGCATCTTTTCAAATGTTCAATCTGTGACAGAAACAGAGTACCCAGTAAGCTAAATAAGCACAGGCTTACTTGTGTGAACTTCATAATCTAGGGGGAGCATATGTGGGCTGGTTCACTATATACTGGTAAAGAAAGCAGAAGTAAGTCCAAGCTTACTTTGTTGATCATGTAATCCACCTTGTGTCCAAAGAAAAAACAATAATGTGAAGTTGTTGCATAAGAAGGAGGGAAGCCAAAGTGTAAAATGCCTTGGGTATTTTTGCTGAAAGCCCTCGGGTCTGTCAGATTCAAGTCCTGCTCAGAGGCCACCTGGATATATTGCTCCTTGTGCATATGTTTCTCTGTACTCTTACGGGAAAGTATCCCAAGTGGGATGCTAACATCCTTCATGATTACACTGAATAATCTATCATCACAGTGACCCTTAGAGCAATAAAGATGACCCTAACTTTTCTGACCAGCCTTTTCAGGTGAAACCACCATGTGAAGATCTGAGTAATCAGACCAGCAATGATTTGAAGTTGATATAAACTGAGAATGGCCTCGGGGAGGGAGAGCAGCTGTAAGCTGTGGGAGCAATAAGGTTCCTCCGGGTGGCATATTATAGGAGCCTCTGTGTGTGCACGGGGGCGGGGTGGGTATAGGGGATAATATTTATCTTCAATATACCCTGAGTATGGAAAATTGGTTACAGATGGCTCACAGCTGTGAGGAATACCTTTGTTTCATTTGAAACTTGTAATAAATCTGTTGCTTAAACTACCTACTCCAATGACTTTTAATTTAGAGGATGTTGGATAAATCCCTGTATATGACCCTCATATATCATCATAAAAATGGAGGGGTGGTTGGGGCCGAAGACCTCTGGGAGAGGACCTAGATTTATCGAAGGGCTAGGTTACCCCGGGTCCTTCTGGGGCTCTCAGGAAAGGCTTTTATTGATTATCAACATAGTGAAAAAGAAATCAATCCTTACAAAAAAGAGTGGGAGCAAGTGAGAGACACCCCTTTGGCTATTTTTTAAAAGGAGTTGCTCTTTGTCTCTCTAAGAGCATCTTGGGAAGTAGAACTATTGCGCTGTAAGTGAAATAAGTCTGGACTGCCTTGAAGACAATGCAGCGTGACAAGTGTGGCTTGCCTTTGGACTGAAACATCAGCCTGTGGTGCATTTGAAGGAAGTAGTGGGTAAGCAATTAAGTTTGTTAATGGTTTCATGAAGTCCACATAACCATTTCAAAAATATAGCATTTTCCAACTATATCTTTCTATTATATAACTTTCTGTGAGTGTCATAGCATTTTCTTTTACTTAATTTTTCCCCAATGTTGGGAGTGAATCAAATATCTATATTATTATATATGTCCTTTTTTCTTAACTGAAACCAAATGGCCCTTTTCTACTGGCTCTTGGTAAGTCAAAAGCTTTGTACTTGACATTTCTTCTGACTTTTTGAAAGTTTTGAAAACCCTTCTAGTCCCTAGATTGCACACCCAGGCCTGCCTCCTAATGGCTCCTGTGCTTGGGCCCACTGTTGCAGCCAGTGTTGATACACCTGGTTAAAGACATGCCTCGCTTTTGCTCCTCCTCTGCTTTACCAAGCAACAGAGAAGTGAGAATTCCAGTGCATCTTTTGAAGAGACATAGCTCAATAAATAGCAATGACCAACTTAGTAGTCAAAAAGATTTGTTTCTATTTGTAGCTTTGTCATTAATTATGTAAATATTGGGAACTTAAGCCACTCCTCATTTTAACAGGATGATTTTGTTCCATTATGGGAAATCAATAAAATACAAAATAAAGGATGGGGGCTGAGCCCCGGTGGCGTAGTGGTTGTGCGTGGGACTGCGGCCCACTGGGATGGAGGTTCAATTCCAGCAGTGGCTCCACAGGAGCAAAGGCTGGGCCTCCTACTCCCACCACCAGAGGGCAGTGATGCCAAAAAAAAACAAACAAAATAAAGGATGGTCACTTTAGATCCCCACATGAAGGATGACTACATCTGTTTCACAGCTGCCAAATGACACAACCACAATCGTAGCTCAGCCACAGTGACACATGACCTTGACCAATGTGGCTGCTTCATCTACTCAACCGCCCACCTCAGCATTCACTGCTACCAGATAAACCTCACTAATGCACAAAATGCAAAAACAAATAACAATTACGCTTTAGTCTATGCAAAATGTCAGATAACAATATAACTGTTGTCAGAAGCGGATGTATTCTTAAGCCAAGGACAAAAGAATACCAGAGAAGTAGAAATAAGATTTACAAGTAAGGAGGGTCAAAGCATGATTCCATTTTCCCTTGACAATTAATAAGTGAAGAGTAGACATAGTGGTGTAATAATATTAATAGACATACCTAATAATAGCATTAGAAGCACTATAACTAATGTGTCTATGAAAGTACAAAATCCTGTGGTCTGGAAAGTTAAACCAGCATCTTCATATACTTTTAATAGGTGTGTTTCCTGAAAAACAGATCAGCAATTCCTACCTTTTGACATTCTCATAACTAAAGTGAGTTTGATGCAAGCCAGAGGTTTTTTAATATCCTTCAACATGCAAAGGATGGACCATGAAAAGAGAAGACAGAAGAAACATGTATACAGTTGAACAGTGGTATTGGAGAAGGATACCAAATATGTATAAATCATGGACTGCCAGAGTAAGAAGCAAAACAACCTTAAAATACATACAACCAGAATGCTCCTTGAAGTGAGGATGATGAGACTTCTATACCATTATTTGCAGCAACTGCGAGCAAAGAGCCCCAGGCTTAGTAAAATCCAGCCAAAAATGAACTCCCAATGAGCTTGACAGCCACACAGCTGAAACCACCGACTCTCATGTGCCCACCAGGAAGACGAGGCAAACCCCAGGCAGCTCCTCCCCTCTTATCCACGTGGTTGCCGGGTGTCAGAGCCAAGGTGCTAGCAAACATCAGCAACAACTTTTCAATAACAATCGTCCCTCGATAAATTAATCTAAATTATCATTGGCATAAAGTTTGTCACAGGTTGGTTATAATGACACGTGAGAAAAGAATGTCAAATATGAAAATACATCATGAAGCTATCAAAACTTAATTGGAGATGTGGAGAATGCCTCCTAGATAGCGTGTCATTAGTTCTTGTTCTTGAGAAGTTGCGTGAAACAGTTCTCCAGGTCTTCCTCGGCTCTAAAATGCAGGGGCGCTTGCACTCGGCCTCTTCTCACTCACCGTGAAGCGGAATATCTTAAGATGACTCATTATCCAAACTATCTAGTAGCTAGGCAGCCATTTTAAAAATACTTTGTGAGTTTTAATAATTGTATTCTGTAATATATATGTATAGAAAATCTGGGAAAGAGAGAATAGATTTAAGTAAGATTTATCTATATTCATCAAATTTTCTTCAATAAGCATGTAATGGTTTTATTAGAGTCTTTATAAATATATAAATTTACATTTCATACATATGTATAGAAATCCATAAGGTTGCACTGAGTTGTAAGTGTATTGAAAAAAAGAAAAGGAACGCTTCATTGAAGACTTTGGGAAAGCTTCATAGACACAGTTCTTGTCCTGGGAGAGTTAGATTAAATAAATAATCCCTATGGGCTGCCTCAGCTCTAAAATGCAAGCATGCTCTCCACGAGGCACTTGCACATTTGGCTGCAGTTTAAAAGCACACGCTGATCCAAGGGGAAAAGATGGGGCTTTTCTACCCCTGTAAAGCGTTACAGTCTCAGAAACCCTTAGTGGCAGTTCTTTCCTGCCCTGTAGGGTCACTTTGAGTTAGAAGGTGACTCTTGAGGCGGACTTTGGGTGTTTGTGGTGAAGTGAAATATCTCAGTATGGCTCTTTACCCATATCCCTGTAATTTCCAACCAATGATTAGCTGGGACCCTGAAACTATAAAACACTAATATAGAGGGGATTGGTCGATGTTGTTGTCATTCCTCTGGCTAAAAGAGCCACGTCAGAAGCAGGAAGAGAAAGACTTCTGGAGACTATAAAGAAAGAAAGGTCCCTAGCAGTATCCTCCCTGCCAGAAATGGTGTGGCAGTTATGTTAATTTTATGATTGAAATGTAGGGGTGGAGTCTAGCCTGTTAATCTGGAGATAGCCATTGAGTAGCCGATGAGGACTCTGTGTGGGCATGGCTTTCACCTGAGACTCCTGGGAAATCTCGTGATATTTCCCTCGTGAAGATGAGAAGCTATCTTCCCCAGTTGTTGGAAGTTAGTCTCAGAGATGATTAATCATGGACAAGACAAGCTGACAGCGTTCGAGAAGCTGGAGGAGCTGGCAGAGAGACCACACAGCTTTGCCCTGATGGAGCCAGACCTCTGAAGCTGGGGCAGCCAGACGGAGACCTCTGCCAGCGATGAGTTGCTTCTGCTGTTGATGGACCCTGAGCCCTGGAGGCGAGGTGCCCTGCCAGCACCGGGATTCTGCACCCACTGACCTGTGACTTCGTGAGTCAGAAGAAGACTTTATAGACTGATTTCAGGCATATGGGTTAATATCGAACTTATGAATTTGGACTGGACTGGGCTGGGATGCTTTCTCCATGTCCCATTCCTTTTGTATATAAACCCTTTCCTTATATTGATATGCGTGTCCTTGAATTTGTTCCTCTAGTCTACCCGGACTAAAACATGTGGTAAGACAGTAGAGTCTATGCTACATGAAAACCAGAGGCTGGGATGAGGGGACCAGGAGACAGGATCAAGGAATAGTGCCCGAGTAACACTAGGAGACTTTGATGCAGAGCAGCAGGTGGGCTTCCTACTCGCAGAGGCAGAGGCCAAAGGACCTTGTGGACCAGAGACAGCGAATTGACTGCTGGCTGAGAAGAGAGACAGCTGTGGACCAATAGCTTCAACTTAATGTTTCTCTTCCTAGTTTATGGGAAGCTGTGAATTTCCCTAGTAAAACCCCTTAATCATGAGTGTTGTTTGTTTTTTTTGTTTTTGTTTTTGTTTTTTTTAGGCATCACTGCCCTCAGGTGGTGGGAGTAGGAGGCCCAGCCTTTGCTCCTGGGAGCCGGAATTGAACCTCCATCCCAGTGGGCCGCAGTCCTGCGCACAACCACTACGCCACCGGGGCTCAGCCATGAGTGTTGTTTGTATCAACATTATAAAAGATGGATGAGTCAAGTAATGTCTGACCTCTGCCTTGTGACAATTATATTTGGAGTTGAATTCTTCTTCGCCTTGTGGAGCCAGAGGAGGTCAGAGATGACCCCTAAGTCTCTCACTCACTAACAAATCAGAAAACTGAAGCAACTCTCAAAGCAACTGAAGGTTTTGATTTTGTAGTAAGTTTTCAGTAAGCTAAGTCTCCTTATGAAGCATATGTACACACTGTTTTCACTTACATCACTACATAATGAGCATTCAAAAAGTTTGTGGAAATAAAATATAATGGATTTTTTCCCCATGAGCTTTTGAAGTCCCCTTACAAAGATATTGATTCTTTGGGAATTAAACATTTCTATAATAAGAATGTTCCAAAGATTTCTTTGCTTAGTTTGCTTTTTACCTTTCCCAATTGTATAATCACAGGTGGGCGACTTTACAAACACATATCTAAGTACTAATTAGAACGAGGGAAGATCTCAACTGTTAAAATGTGAACATTTCTTTGAGAGCTTGACTTTGGGTATGAGATGGAAACTAGCCTAATATCAATGCTGGAATATATGCCATCTTATATTTATGTAGTAAACTATGTGATGTGTTTCACTGATAATATAGTTGAAACTGCAATCTTGGCATTTATTATAAACAAATATATGTTCTCAAAACCTGTTGAAGCATATGTGTCATACAGTTAGAACAAAATCCTATGGTTTTTTTCAGACTCTAACAGTGTATAGGAATCTATCTTAATCTCTTTGACATCAATACACAATGTATTGCCTGCAATAATTGTTCGTGTTTTGCTGACCCATATAGTGGTTGTCACAGACTCTAAAATTAGTTATGCAGGATGTGAGTAGGCTAACGAACATGCAGGATTCATTGGAAAGTGGATTGTTGCAGATGCCATTAGGTTAAAATTTGACACTCATCATTTGAGCTCCTTATGATCCATTTATATTTGTTCTAGTTTTAATATTTTCTGCTTTCTTTTTTAATCATTTCGTTTGGGGCTCATACAGCTCTTATCACAATCCACACACACATCCCTATGTCAAGCATATTTGTACATATGTTGCATCATCATGTTCAAAACATTTTCTTTCTACTTGAATCTTTGGTATCAGTTCCTCATTTTTTTACCCTCCCTCCCGCATCCTCCCTTCCTCACGAATCCCTCATAATTTGTAAATTATTACTATTTTTTCATGTCTTATACTGTCCAATGTCACCCTTCACTCACTTTTCTGTTGTCCGTCCCCCAAAGAGGGGGTTTATATGTAAATCCTTGTAATCCATTCCCCCTTTGTGCCCTCACTTTCCACTCCTAGTACACTAATTTCATTATTGGTGCTGAGTGGTTTATCTGTCCTGGATTTCCTGTGTTTCAGCTCTTATCTGTACCAGTGTACATCCTCTGGTCTAGCCAGATTTGTAAGGTAGAATTGGGGTCATGATAGCTGGGTAGGGGGAGCATTAAAAAACTAGAGGAAAGTCATATGTCTCATGAATTTTATATTGCACCCTGATTAGCTTGTCTCTTCCTTGTGACCCTTCTGTAAGGGGATGTCCAATAATCTACAGAATGGTTTTGGGTCTCCACTCTGCACTCTCCTTCACTCATATTACTATGTTTTTTTTGTTCTGGGTTTTCAATGCCTGGTAACTGATCCCAAAGATCATCACAAAGGCTTGTGTACTTCATCCATGTGGACTTTGTTGCTTCTCAGCTAGCTGGCTTCTTGTTTATCTTCAAGCCTTTAAGGCTCCAGATGCTATTTCTTCTGATAGCTGAGCACTGTCAGCTTTCTTCACCACATTTGCTTATGTACCCATTTTGTCTTTAGCAATCGTGTCTGGGAAGGTGAGCATCACAAAATGTCAGGTTACTAGAACAAAGTGTTCTTGTTTTGAGGGAGTACTTGAATCAAGGCTCAATGTCCATCTGCAACCTTAATATTTAACATATAAATATATGAGCATATATCTATTTCCCTATCATTATATATAAATATATTTACATATGCGCATATCTGCATGTAGCCCTCTGTGGTGGTCATGTATTCAAGATGTCAATTTCATGAATTAGATGTAGAGGTGGAGTCTAGCCTGTTAATCTGGAGATAGCCATTGAATAGCAAATGAGGCCTCTGTGTGGGCATGGCTTTCTCCTGAGGCTTCTGGGAAATCTCGTGATATTTTGCTCATGGAGATGAGAGGCCATCTCCCCAGTTGTTAGGAGTCAGTCTCCGAGACAATGAACTATGGACAAGACAAGAGGAGGAGCTGGAAGAGCTGGAGGAGAAGAGGTCTGATGGAACCAGACCTCTGAAGCTGGACAAGCCATGTGGAAACCCCTGTCAGTGCTGAGTTGCTTCTACCACCACTGGATGCTGTTGATGGATCCTGAGGAGCCATAGGGAGATCCCTGATGGCACCAGGACTCTGTACGCAGAGTGGCCTGTGACTTCGTGAGTCGAAAGGAGACTTTATAGACTGGTATCAGGCATATGGGCTAATATTGGACTTGTGATTTTGAACTGGACTGTGTTGGGATGCTTTCTCAATGTTCCATTCCTCTTGTATATAAACCTTATCCTTATATCCATATGCATGTCTATGAATTTGTTTCTCTGATATACCCAGACTAACACACCTCTATAAATGTAATTTGCCTCTTAGTTCTTTTCTCTATTTCCTTTTACTTTCCTCTTGTCCCATTATCATGTTTGGCCTTCATTTGGGTTTCAGTAATTCCTCTTGACTACATTGGCCTGGATTAAGCCTCACTAGACATTCTAGACCCTCTTTGTCATTGATTTTAGATCACTTGTTGTTCCCTTGACTCTAGGTTGATTGACACCTCCCTTCTTCACCCCACCCCATTTGTGTCTCCCTCGGAACTGCCAGTCCCATTGTTTACTCCTCTGGATTGTTTATCCTACCTATCTTATGTAAAGAGAAATGCAGAGACAATAGTAAACACAAAAGCAAGAATGAAAAAAAATAAAACAACAAAAACGAAGGACAGAAAAATGAAAAGTCTATAAATAGTTCAAGGTTTGTTTGTTGATCTTTAGGAACATTTTCCTAGAGTCTGGTGGGTGCCATGGCCTGGACCCAAAGTTTATTTTTGGTACTCCCCAGGCACTTTGTTGCTTTGCTTCCCTTGCTGCTCTGTTGCATGCTCTTAGCAGGTCACCCAGGTGTGGTAGGGTCAGATCAGGCACAATTCCCGCACTGTGCCTCCAGTGCTGTCCCTCAGAGTGCTATGGGTCAGTGAGGAATGTCATGTCTCATAGTGGAGCTGGCCCAATGGACCAGCTGTGCCTTGGATGCTCTGAGCAGGAATGTCATCCTTTGGACTTAATAGGCAGGATATGTTACACTCTCTCTTCTTTCCTCTTTGTTTGCGCCTGTGTGCTCTGATCAGCTGTGCCCCTCTCCCCGAGCTGTAGCTTCACTGCTGTCCTCTGAAGTGAATTCTTCTAGTTGTACTGGGGTGGTGTCCATGTAGTTGGTATCGGGGTTGGGGTATTGGGGATCCAGGATAGGTACATCTGCAAAGACAATAGCTGGATTAATGGTTCCTCGGGGATGTGGCAGGAGAGTTTGCGTAAAATGTGGTGCTAGTAACAATGAGGACAGGATGGAAGGAAATGTTCTAAAACTGACGGTGATAGGGATTTTAAAACTCATCTTGGTGTGATTGAGATATTGAATTGTTTGATATGTGCATAATATGTCAATAAAACTATTGGAAAAATTTAGACAGGCAATCAATGTTTGTCTAGGTCACACTATTAGAGTTTTCAGGAGATAGAACGTTTGCAAGTTAGTGTGGATGACTGAAAGGAAAAGAAGTGCAAAATTCCAGTGACATTGCTAAAATATTTTATCATTGCTGCCATACAAAGTTTGCAGGAGACAAGAAGTCTAACAGCCATAATTATTGGACAAGCCTGCTTCAAAAGACATCTATAAAGTTTGTCACAACAAAGAAGTATACCAACACCAGAGTCCCTATTAAGTTATAATCTTCTGAAGGATAACTGTATTCTTTTCCTTCTTTTAATCACCTAGGCTACCTGCACCCTGCTGAGTACAGTGGAGGTCAGTGTTTATGAAATAGTGTTTGATTGATAATTCCCAAAACATACGGATAAAAGACATCACAGCTTTCAACAGTTGGGTGATTTGATTACCTGTATAGGTTATCGGGCAAAGGAAGGATCAAGGTGGGTGGGGAGGGAGGGGGCAGTTCATTGGAGAAGTTCAACCAATGTGAACTTCAGGACTTAGGTTAGGAGATGCTTTGTAAGGGTCCCTAGAAACAAAACGCAAGAACCATAGAAACAAGCATAGCAATAGCATGGCCAAAGCATGTCCTTGAGTCATTTTTCTTTTTTCTTTTTTTTGGTTTTTGGGGCATCACTGCCCTCTGGTGGTGGGAGTAGGAGGCCCAAGAGTCATTTTTCATAAACTCTAGCTAAGTGAGGATAAATAACAAAGTGTAACATTTCAACGGAATCTAATGTAGTCTTATTCCCTGAGAAAGAAAGAATGAAGAACAAAGCACCACAAAGATGAGAAACAGACTGAGGAGAAGATTGCCTGTTGAGCGAAGGAAAAATAATTAGCCGCTCCCCTGAGGGGAAAGAGACCTGAGGGCAAAGTATAGGCAGGCAAGGCAATGTAACTCTTTGTCTCGCTGAGTGTCACAAAGCTGCTGGAAAGGCCTGTGTATGGGAATGGGAGCGAAATCTTCAAGGGAGTCCAGTCCACAATTGAGACCATCTGGAGCCCTGTTCCTCAGGCTGTTCATGCACAGAAGAGTACGTGTACCATCAAGACGATCTTAAGATCTTGATCGCTTGCCTTGTTAAACAATATAAACCATTCTTTCTGTGGATGACGATATATTTTGTGAAACATGATCGAGGTGGGGTGAAATCCAGGATGATTTCTAAACCACGAATTCCAGATGATGTTTCTGAACTGTAAAAAGAAATACACAGAGTTAGTTCTCATTCTGGGTGATAGTTATGCTCTATAAATTCACTATGGACATCGACTTAGCAAATACTGAACCATTGCTCCTCAGGGAAGGGCAAGGTTAGGTTCCTGTGAGCATCTGGTCACAACATTTTCATCCACTAGTCAGTTTAAAGCTGCTTTATTTAATATGGAACGTTGATTCACGGACATTGAACTCACTACCACGTGCTATAACTCACGCTTGAATGAGGCGTACTAAACACCGGCCTTCTCACATGGAGGAACACTGAACAGTTCTGCAGCACTATGCTTGAGGGACACATTCAACAGCAAAATCACCCACAAAAGGCACAAAGGTGCCAAAAAAATAACATGACACTGAATAGCAGGACCCTTGTTTATCATTTAAGAAGTGAAAATATAGGTCAGGCTATTCAAATTTTCCTCTGCTTATTTAGGGTTGTGAGTGATCAGGGAAATGCCACCAGGGTTAATTTGGGAGTTACAAATAAACATAGCGGGCTGAGCCCCGGTGGCGTAATGGTTGTGCGCGGGACTGCGGCCCACTGGGACGGAGGTTCAATTCCAGCAGTGGGGCTGGGCCTCCTACTCCCACCACCAGAGAGCTGTGATGCCCAAAAATAAATAAATAAATAAATAAATAAAAACAAGTAAACGTAGCAATTAGGCAAATATGAGAGCTGAAAATAATGAGTCAACTGAGCACATATGGACAATTCTGATTTGTAACCGTGACCTTGTGACCCGCACCATACCATGCCAGTGGCTGTCAAGTCACTTCTGCTGTATAATCACCCAATCTATGTTGAGCAGAGCTGTGCGCCATGGGATTTCCACAGATGGATCTATATGAAATTAATCAGCAGGTCTTTCTTCCACGGGGCCTCCACGTAGATCTGAACCCCTGCTTTTCAAGAGAAAGTCAAGCTCACTAACTGTTGACACTGTAGGATTTTCACAACTATAGACAGTAACACTAATACAGCACCAAGATTACTCAAAATGTTCCTGTGGGAGTCAGTTAGTCCCTCTTATTTTGGTCAACTTTTCTACAAAATAGAAGCAACAATACCTGTGTCATAGCATTGTCATGCTAACCCTGTGTGTACATGGAAACTCTATGGACCAGTTCTACTCTGAACACATGAGGTGACTGACACACACAAATGTTTCCAGGACCTTGACACAAAATTTAAAAATTTGAGACCATCTTGGTTGGGTACTTGACAGAAGTAATATAGGTGATTGTATTTAGCCGCCCACACATGCCAATATAGCAAAAGCTGCCTCAAGAGGTAGCGTGGGAGTAGAAGGGAAGAAAGAGGGAGAACATCTGGCCTAGCTTCCTGATAGCTGTCCTCTTCCAAGCCCCTGTTCTTCAGGAAGTCTCGCTAACTTCATGACCCTACACCTATAAGCTCATTTAACAAATGCATGCTATATTCCCTTTACACAGAAATGAATTAAAAATAGATTACTGTCACTTGGTCATCAAAAGAAATTTGAATAAAACTTTATCTTAATGTCCCAAGGACTGCCAATACCACATGGTAATAATAAATCTTTGGGTGACCATGTATGGGTTTTAGCTGTGAAGACACTGAACACCTTTAAGATGATCCCAAAAAATCCTATGAACAAAAACATAAATTTTGTTGGCATGCAGTAAGATGTTTCTACCAGGTAATACAAGAAATGAGATAACAAAATCAAATTTATAGCAAAAGATCTTGACTCATCCAATATGGAATCTATATCTTCTTTGCCAAATTCATGTTTCATTCTGTTAAGTGACTTAGAATGAGATGTCAGGAAATAATAAAATTAGCCAGAAATGTTCTTTGTGAAATAATAGCAAATTCTCTAAATGCAGGCGACTATAGTACTTCACTCTAGATATAGTATTTATTTTCTATTAAAGGGCACAAACCATGAGCTAGGAATCCCAGGATGGCACACATTGTTAAAGACTTGACTATTAACCATAAAGTTGATGGCTTGAACCCACCCAGATGAACTTCAGGAGACCTTCCCAGTGACTTGATTCCCAAAGGTCACACCTTGGAAATCATACGAAAAAGTTCCACTCTGTAAATAGGGGATCAGCCTACATTGAAACTGGCACAATGACTACCATAACACATTACCTGGCTCTCTCAAAGAGTTCCAAAAGAGGATATGGCAAGAAAACATAGCAGGTAATGAAATAAAAGACATTAAAAGTAGAAGTTCGCATTGATGAGGACTTTCTCCCAACTCGATTTGAAGAATGATTTTTCTGTGAATTCATACAACATACAAAGTTAGGGACTGTAACAAGGGGATTAAGACTCTACCCTTGAGAGCTGGTATTTAAATAGAAAAGCTTAGATAAATATTCCCAGTGCTATCGATTCCGACTCATGGTGACCCTGGCAGCACAGGTCAGCTGTTTGAAACCACAACTCACTCCATGGGAGAAAGATGAGGCTCTCTATTCCCTTAAGAGTTACAGTCTCGGGCTGAGCCCTGGTGGCGTAGTGGTTGTGCGCGGGACTGCGGCCCACTGGGATGGAGGTTCAATGGGGCTGGGCCTCCTACTCCTACCGCCAGAGAGCAGTGATTAACCCCCCCCCAAAAAAAAAAAAAGAGTTACAGTCTCAGAAACCCAGCGAGGCCATTCTACTGTGCCCCATATAGATGTCTATGAGCTGAAGACAAGTATATAAATATAATAATTTTAGGGCATCACCGGGATTATAGTATAGTGAAAATATCAAGTATTGTGGTAGCATGAACCAGAGATCCATCACACCGAGTTGAGGGTCTATGCTTATTGTTGTAGGTGCTATGGAGTCAGTTCCGACAATGGAAACACTGCCAAGTGCTAAAATATCCTCACCAGTCTCCTTGTGTTTGAGCCCACTGTTGGAGCCACTGTGTCCAAGGAAATTTAAATCAAGCCCACCACTCAAATCCAGGCCTTTAGCTAGCAGCAGGTCGGAGCTGATACTGCCCTTCCTGTGGCCACAGAAGGTCCTTGGTGGTCTTGACCTCTATCTATGTCCTGTGAAAGTAACTGGGCCTCAGAAATAAATTAACTGAACAAGGTCATGGTTGAGTCTATAAGAAGTGAAGGCTGGGTATAGAGGGCAAGAAAATTCCAAAAATCATATGAACCATGCACCTGGGAACACAAATAGGAAAAACCTTTCACTGAGCTCCCTGTGATATTTAAAATGAACCTCCCTCCAGCTCCTTCCGTGAAACATTGTGGGACTAAAAGCCGAATGACAACATTTTGGATGAGAATCAAGGAGCTGTCACTTTGGTGATCCTGCTGTTTGCTACTATTTTTATTTGATAAGCAGAACGTCATAGTGGGTCCTAGATTTGAGGCCAGAGCCTCAATGATTCATGGTTTAGAGACAAGTCTTCAGGTTAGCCTCTGTTTAGATTTCTTTGGCAGGGGGACTCTAGATGTTTTCAATTAGATGAAAGATAAAACCTCCAGAGAGTATGGCTTTAACCCAAATAAAACCTCCCCTCAGTAGTATTCTCTCTCTCTCTTCCTCAAGCCTGTTTGTGTACGTGTGTGCGCTTTCACGTGCATATGTGTGTGTGTATAAAATGGTTGAGACCGCTGCATTACACAGGTGGTACCCTAGGCAGTAAATTACTAGCTTTTATAGATGGCTTGAGACAGACAGTCTCAGAACAATTAATTTTACCACTACACATTTGACCTAAGAGTACTTTTTATCACGGCTGCAATCCCTTATCAAATTCTCAGGTGCAGGGACCCCATAAACACATTGGAGGCACATGGGCCTACTGGTGGAGATGCCTAGTCATGTGAGAGCAAGTAAGAGGTGGCCTAGGGAGAAAAGGAAATATAAAACACTCACCTGGGCTCAAAAAAGGAGCAACTCCTAATGCACCCCCCTATCCTCTCTCTGGAATGTGGATCGTCTTCATTCAGCCATTGTGCTGGGAAACCTAAGGAACTAATATGTCCAGTATCATGCAGAAAGTTTGGCACTCTTGTCATAAAGCATGCACACTCATAAGTAGCTATAAGAAATGATATTTATGTTTAGAAAAATGGACCCCTCAAAATAACCCCTCTAATAGCAATTATGTGGTACTTCATCCACATATCACACAATTCAATAGTCAACATACTTTCACTGTCCAAGAAGTCATGCAAGTCAGAACAACTTGGTAATGGTATTCAGAGAAAGAACTCATATAATTGGGGCCCTACAGCTCAAGCTACATGTGAAGGTCCTCACGCCTCCCTGCCATCGAATAGAAAGTGAATAATATGGTTAAGCAATAGACAATGAACCCAGCAATCGGTGCTTTTCCTTTAGATTCACACAATACACATGTCAGTGTTCAAATAAGATATCTATCCATCTCTGACAGTAATAATATTAAAAAAAAACTTTGCTATCAAGTTAATGTCAAGCCGCTTCGACCCCGTGGGGGCAAGATAGAGTTGACCCAAAAATTCCCCAAAATTTTAATCATCCCAGAAGATCCTGGAAGCACATTATCCCATCTTTTTCCCATGGGTTCAAACTACTGTTCTTGTTGTTTTCAGCTGAGTGCATGACTATTAGGACACCGGGGCTCTCGCTGATCATAATGACAAACATCTTTACGTATGCATTAATTGCTTTATTAACAGAAAGTTCCTATTCTAATTTTCTTTACTAGATCTAAACAAAGATTTGCTCGATCCCGTCATACAATCTGTAATTTACATATTCAGCCAGAATTGATATTCAGGATACCAAGCCTGATCTATATTTCTTTCATTCCCATTCAGTAGGTGTTAGAAACCTGATAGTGCAATGGGTTCAGCGTTAGTCTCCTAACTGCAAGGTCAGCAGTTGGAAATCACCAGCTGCATCTGGGGAGAACCATGACGAGTCTGCTCACATGAAGATGTGCAGCTTTGGAAACCCACAGAGGCCATTCTACTCTGCCCTAAAAAGTGCCTAGGAATTGGGATGAACTCCATGGCAATGAGTTTGCTTGTTTCGGAGCATGGTATTTTTATTAAACAACAAAAGCAGGAGGGGGGACCTAGCACAATGATTTTTGAGAACCTATCAAACCCTGATCCTGTAATACCTGTGTTTTCAATTTCAACAAACACGTGCTGATGGGGAGCAGCACAAGTGGATGTTACATAAACAAGCCATCGTGAATTTTGAAAGGTGCCAATGAATATCTGTGGACTAGCCATGAACCGGGAGCCATTCCTGAAAAACAGATGCTTATATACCAGAAGAAAGGAGGAAAGTTAGAGGAAAAGTGAAAAGCAGAAAATGAGAAAAGTCTGGCAAGATTCTTCCAAGTCTGAACCCTTATGTAAGGTTACATGTAAAGTCTCTTTTATGGATTGTTAAAATTCCACCTCTGCTTGAAAATGATGAAGACATTTATTTTCTATACTGATGACTTGCCATAATGTTTAAATACATCTTTCATAATCACTATATCATTATAAATAATGTGCTTCTGGATTCTTCCTGAGCAAAGGATACTGATTTTTGATGACTGTGGTCCTGATCTCAGGGGAGAGATTTAGTCGTTGACAAAGGACATGCAGAACATCAACACATAACTCATTAGAGAAAGGGGCTTGAGGTGGGGCCGAGAATAAAGTATAAAACATCTATTTACACAAGTATTTTATTATTTTTTCCAAAAAAGTATGAAATGTCTTTTGCTTGGTAAGGTTCCCTTTATTTTCAAAGGACAAAGCATAATCAACATTCTCCTTTCCAGAATAACCACAAATGATAGACACATGACAGAATATTTTCTTCTTTCAGTTTAATTGGAACTGGGGTATCTGATTTTTTCCCATAAATAGTGGGATCTATATATCCCAAGGGATCAGGAATGTGATAATCTTCTAATTTATTTGATTAAAAGCCAAAAACATTTGCATGCCTGCCATCTGAATCAAGGCCATTGAATACTCCATATACACAGATTTCAACTCAATTGTACAGATGTTGGTTAAAGAAATGAACTGCTCTCCATTGAATTATGAAGTCATGAGAACACCCCATAGATTTTTTTCCCCATAGATTTTTTTATTAAAAAAGAAGAAGAAGAAAAGAAAGTTGCTGTCTGCGTGGTCCTGGCTCCTGAGTTCATGCCCATCCCAGAGACCTGGCTGCAGACATCATGGCTTTACAGGAGGGTCCTTCGTGTTGCTTTGGACTCTGCAGCCCCCTGCCCAGCAGAAGGAAGTGCTGCCTGGTCCTGCAGCATGCCCACAGTGGTTCCTCTGCCTGAGCCCACTGCAGCAGCCACCACACCAATCCATCTCTTCCAGGGCCTTCCTTTTCATCACAGATGGTGAGGCAGGAGACAATTCTTTCTCTCTGCTCACTCTCTTGGAGACTCTGACAAGGCTGACTCCCTGCCAGACATCCATGAGGAGAAGCCCCATGGACCTACCCTGATGCAGCCCTGGGTGCTGGAGAAGTCTCATGAAGACCTCTGCCAGCGCTGAGATACTTACTGGATACCACTGGATCCAGAAGACTTCCAACCCCCTGGCCTGTGATCCTCCTGCATTCAGCATCACTGCATGTGTTGTATGAGTCTGAAGAGGATGTTATCAATTGGTGTCAGGCATATGAGCTAATATCAAACTTATGAACTTGATCTGGACTCCGTTTGGGATGTGTTCTCCATATGCAATCTCTCTTGCCTAGAAACCTCTTTCTTACACACACACACACACACACACACAAGAAAGCTACTAGTGGGATTGCTCCCCTGTCTCTATTACACTTAACAGAAAACTGGGAAAAGACACATAGGTAGAGAACTGCTCCAGAGGCAGAAGTCATTTTTGTTTACTATGACTCCCCTCCACAGACCCGAGGAAGTCTGTGGTGAAGTGTGATTATTTGGTCTCCTTTTTTATCATGAGCCCCTGATAAAATGACATTTAATAAAAGATATATATTTTTAAGATACTGTAAGAGGATCAGGGACATTTCTGGGCTCATAGAGTCTATGTTTTGACATGAATGATTGTTTAAATTCATTGAGGTGTGTTCTTTATATTTAATATTTTACAATATAGTCATTGTACATCAATAAGCACTCTGAGAACAAAACAATGACTATACTGTAATATATTAAATATAAAGAACACAACTCAATGAATTTAAACAAATATATACACCCATCTAACAATCATCCATTGTGTCAAGCACATTTATACATTTGCTGCTCTCCTCATTTTCAAAACATTGAGTTTCTACTTAAGCCCTTGGTATCAGTTCCTCATTTTTCCCCTCGCTCCCCACTCCCCTCACCCTGACTGTCTTATCTCCTCCATGTGACCCCTCTGTAAGGGGATGTCGCATTACCTACTTGGGCTTTAGGTCCCCAATCTATACTCCCTCTGATTTATAATGATATAATTTTTAGTTCTTTGATGCCTGATACCTGACCCCTTTAACACCTTGTGATTACACAAGCTGATATGCTTCTTCCTTGTGGACTTTGCTGCTTCTGAACTAGATAGCTGCTTATTTACCTTCAAGCCTTTAAGATCCCAGATGCTATATATTTTGAAAGCCAGAAACCATCAACTTTCTTCACCACTTTTGCTTAGGTACACATTTGTCTTCAGTGATCATGTTGGGAAGGTGAGCATCATGAAATGCCAATTTAATAGAACAAAGTGTTCTTCCATTGAGTGGAGCCCCAATGTCCATCTGCCACCTTCATACTAACCCTATACATATTTGCATCTATTACCCCATCATCATCTATAAATATATTTACCTATGTACATGCCTATATTTAGACTTCTATAAATGCCCTTTGCCTCCTATTTCTTTCCCCTATTTCCTTTTACTTTACTCTTTTCCCATTATATCATGTGCAGCCTTCATTTGAGTTTCAGTCATTTCCCTCAGTTACATTACCCTTGATCAATCCCTACCAGACTTTTCACACCCTCCTTGCCAATGATTTTGGATCACTTGTTGTTCCCCTGTCTCTGGGTTGGTCAACACCACTTGCTTTCCCCCACCCCACCCACTTTCCCATGTCCCCTTGGAACCATCAGTCCCATTGTTTTCTCCTCCAGACTGTCCAACCAGCCTATCTTATCTAGATAGACCTCTGGAGAAAATAATATGCACACAAAAAAACAAGACATAGCAAGACAAAGCAACAAAAGAAAAAAAAACAATGACAAAAAATCTCCAGAAAAAAATATATGAATAAATTTAAAAAATAATAGTAAAAAAGAAAAACCTGCAAATAGTTCAAGGTCTCTTTGTTGGCCTTCAGGAGTATCTTCCAGTCGATTCTGATGGGGTGCCATGCCCTGGTCTCAAGATCTATCCTTGGGACCTCCAAAGGTTCTTCATACTCTGCTACCCACCCCCCACCCCTACTCTGTTGCACACCCTTGGTGTTTGCCACAGTTTTGTGGGGTCAGACTGAGTACAATCCCGACCTTGTCTCTTCAGTGTTGTCCCCTGGAGTCTTGAGACAGTAAGGACATTGTGTCTTATAGTGCGGCTGGCCATATAGTACTCTCTGTGCATTGGTTGTTCTGAGAGGGGATATTGTCCTCAAGGTTTGGTGGGCCAGGATGCTCTCCACTCTCTCAGCCTCCTTTCATTTGCTCCCATGTGCTCTGGTAAGATAAGTCCCCCTCCCCCAAGCTTCAGTGCTGTCCTCTAAAGTAAATTCTTCTGGAGGGAGGGGTGGCTGTCCACATAGTTGGGATTGGAGCCAGGCCCTCAGACTCCTCCACTGGCTCCTCACTCCATGCCATCACTCTGCATTCACATCCTGGAACATCAAGTTTAAGTCTGGTTCCTCTTTCCCTGTGGAGATATAAATAACATCTCCCCTTGGGTGGGTAAGTGCCCTGTTCCCCCATTGCACATTACTATCTTCCCCACCAATTCCTTCTTAGTTGACTACCATATGTAGCCCTGGATTTGGTCTGGCCTCTGTCATACTAACTGAACCTGAACCTCATCCCAGGAAGTTTTGTAGACAATAGCTTTTTCCCTATGCCCCTTTTGCTTTTTTTTTTTTTAAGCTTACCTCAGCAAATCTGATTCTTTATCTATAGCAGACTTGTTCTGATTCTTTATCTATAGCTATTGCAACTCCCACTAAATGATGAAGTACAAACGATCTCACAGAGTTTGGTCAGTTTTTGCCCATCTGCTAAGTGTTAAAGCATGTGCCATCTCAGAAGCAGGACTTTCAAGAAAGAAGATCCTCGGTTAGAGCACATTCATCACCCCTGTTTGGCAGAAGAGGCAGAGTCACCAGAAGTCTGAGAACAGAGGAGCAGCGCTGAGATCATGAGGCAGAGGGCTGCCCTTCCCAACCCATCAAACAAGGCAGAGGTCATGTGGTCAACTGGCTAAAGGTCAAGGAGAGACTGATCTGCCAGCTTAGCTTAGAAGAAACATTATAAATAGAAAAGAACTGTGCTTGTCACAATGGATGGATGCATGGATTGTGATAAGAGTTGTACGAGCCCCTAATAAAATATTTCCAAAAAAATAGAAAAGAACTGTATTCTTCACACTTTGTTTTTGTTTTTGTTTTTGTATTTTAATCATTTTATTGGGCGCTCATACATCGCTCTTCATCATACATAGTTCAATACATAGTTACATATACTGTGCCAAGCTCCCCCACTTCCCTGCCCTCATCAACATTCTCCCAACATCTGCCTTTCCACTTGGGCCCTTAATATGAGCCCCCCTTCCTTTCCCCTCCAACCTTTCCCCCCTCCCCCCCAAGTCCTCATTACTCTGCAATCATTATTGTTTTGTCATATCTTACACTGCCTGACATCTCCCCCTGCCCAGTCCTCCCTACGTCCGTCCTCCAGATAGGAGACAGTCTGCAGATCCCCATAGCTGGCTTCCTCTCTCCACCCCACCGGCAACTCCACTCCCACCAATGACCCCAAGGAGTTTATCCACCCTGAGTTCCCTGCGTTTCCAGCTCCCATTTTCTCCAGTGTACCTCCTCCAGTCCAGCTGGAACTGCAGGGCAGAGTTGGGACCGTGGTGGTTGGGGGAGGAAACCTTCAGGAAATAGAGGAAACTTTTATGCTTCATTGCAACCTCACTGCCCCTTGACTGACCTATCTCCTCCCCATGACTCCCCTGTAGGGGGGTGTCCAATTGCCTACACGTGAGCTTTGGGTCCCCACCCTGCTCTCCCCCTCATTCTTATTGATTTAATCCTTGTTCTTTGATATTTGATGTCTGCTCACTTCGACCCCTCATGATCACACAGGTTAGTGTGCTTCTTCTATGTGGGCTTTGCTGTTTCTGTGCTGGATGGCCACTTGTTCACCTTCTAGCCTTTAAGATGCAGCTACTTTATTGTTTGGTGACTGGGTGCCATCAATTTCCTTGGCTCTGTCTGCCTCTGCACCCTTTTGTCCTCAGCGATCATGACAGGAGGGTGGGCACTTAATGATATGTTTTTTGTTTTTTGATGCCTGATAGCCTGGTTCTTTCCCCTCCTCATGGTCGCATAGACTCGTGTGCTTCTTCTGTGGTAGGCCTAGTTGCACAGTTTCCTCATCCTCAAGCCTTTGAGGCCTCAGCCATTATGTCTTGATAGTCAGGTACCATTAGCCATCTTTACCACTCTTTCTCCTGTCCCCCTTTGTCCTCAGTGATCATCTCAGGAAAGTGCATACACAGTAATATTGGCTTTTTCCTCTTTGATGCCTGAGACCTGTTCCTTTTGACTCCTCTCAGCCACACTGGCTGGTGTGCTTCTTCTGTGTGTACTCTTCACACTTTGTAACCTGCTATTGTTGCTTTTCTTGTTAAGTGAGTCATCATTGATGATGACTCATAATGTTCCTGTCTGTCTGCAACAGAAAGAAGCCTAGTGCCACGTCTGGCACCATTCTCACAATTGTTCTCACAATTAACCCAATTGTTGTAGCCACTGTGTCAACCCATTTTGCTGATGATCTTCCTCTTTTTCATTGCCCCTCTACTTTACAAATTATGATGCCCTTATCCAATGACTGGAAT